>PVIU01013684.1:0-54942 GCA_004026605.1 Ondatra zibethicus | reverse complement strand
GGGGAGTAGTGGGAGGGGACCGGGAGAAGGGGAAGAAAGGAAAAAAAAATTTTATTTCTTTAATTATGTTCTTGAATGGAAAAAATAAAACAAAACAATGTATGGAAAAATAAATAAATAAATAAATAAAAATAAAAAAAAGAAAAGCTTTTGCCACTAATCAAATCAAGAAATAAGGATTTGCATTAATGATGATTTGCCGTCGACAGAAAAAAATGCCAACTGAAACATTAAGCAAAAGTCTAAGAGAAAAGAACATTTCAGTGGATATTAGTCTGAGACTTAATTTTAAAGTTATGAAGCTCAAAAACAAATTCTGATGAAAGACCAAGGAGCAAGACATCTGTGGAATGAAGATGGACTATGATGATTTACATTGTATACAAATATGTATTGCTATATTTAACACATGTTCCTACTGAATTCCCTGATGTTTTCTAATAAACAATATGGAAAATCTCCATTAGTCAGCATCTAGAGATCTATTTTGTTCAAGGTCTTTCTAAAGGCAACTGAAGCTTACTCTAAACATCTTGAGCTGAATGTAAATTTATTAAAAGAATATATTGAAGGCTGATGTTAAAAAGGGGTCAGTATGAAGTCTTAACTAAGTTCAGGAGATGAGGAAAACACAAGAGATTCCTGGGCAAGGTGACACAACTAACTAATGTCATATGACATGATATGATAATGACAATAACACTGTATCATTTTTCTGGCCTTAGATGTTGTTATTGTATCATCACAAGCACACTGAATTCTTAACTACCACATTTTCTTAGATTCAAAATTGTTAGTGTGACCAGGTGAACTTAAAACCTAGGTTTAGCCTGAAAATCTAGGTTTTAAGAGAATACTCTTCCCATTTATTCATAGTCTAGAATAACCACTGCTATAATTGTGCTTATTACAAATTATTTTGGTGATTTCTAGAATTCCATTTAGTGGAATTACAGCATATACATTATTTTTCAACTGACTATTTTTATACAGCATGTTTTTTATACTTTTTCCAAGATGCTGTATGTATTTTTAAGATTTTCATTTTTATTGCTAAATAAAAAATACATGGATATATTAAAAATGGTTTATTTACCTATTGAAGGACTTGTTTCCAGACAGTTTCTTTGTATGATACGTAGCCATGGATAAATAGTTTTGTGCCAAATGTGGATAAGACTGCTTTAAATCTCTATATGCAAACATTTATGTGTACATAAATATTTAACTTTCTGTGATGAAGAATTGACAGTGTGACTATTGGGTAGTCAGACATTAATAAGCTTGGAGGTATTGGAGGATGTTTTCTACCTCATAATCAGGATTGGACCCCATTTTTGGTTTCCCTTGTAACATCATAATTTTAATGATGTGGAGAGGATCATAATTGACCCCCTCCTACTTGGAACTTGAAATGCATGACTGCTCATCTGTAACTTCCTTTACAATTGACTTGGTGGTTAAGTCTTTTTGGTGGAGATAGCAGGGGTTCCCCTTGCCTAGGCAAAGTGATTTCTGTGAAAAAAAAAAGAAGATCCTGTATGGGAGTGATTTAAATACTAACAAAAGGTACATTATGTTTTTAATTAGCCATTTTAATTGACTTGTAGTGATATTTTATGGCAGTTTTGTTTTGTACTCATTATGTAATGACACTGATAATTTTCATTTGCTTTTGGTCCACACACACACACACACACACACACAAATATATATATATATATATATATATATATATATATATATATATATATATATATATATATATATATATATATATATTCTGGTATATGTTTAGTCTGCATGTACAAAGTTGTACTTTCCCAAAAGGATCACAATACCTCCTCTGCTCTATGCTTTATGATGTTGTGATTTTGACATATTTACCATTCAAGTATTCTGTTTTTAAAATATAGGTAGAGTTGTATCATTTGATGATTGATCATTAAAGGTCAGAAAAAGGTGATAGAGTTTCCACTTCATTTTCTGGGAATACTTGCTCCTTAAGCTCAACTATGAGGAAATAAATGTTGCACAAAAAAGCCACAATCCTTTCCCAACATCCCAGACAAAAGACAACAACTGTTGTAGTAAGAGAGGAGGAGCATGCGGCCACAGTCCTGTTCTGCCCGGCTCCTGTCCATCCAGTGCAGGGCCCCTTGTTCTGTACTGCCCATTTAGCTTACACCTGAAATAATTACACAGAAACTGTATTTATTTAAATATTGCCTGGTCCATTATCTCCAGCCCCTTATTGGTTAACTCTCACATATTAATTTAACCCATCTCCATTAATGTGTATTGCCACTTGACTGTGGCTTACCATCATGAGTCTAACCAGCATCCATCTCGGGGAGGAAAACCATGGCACCTGTCTGTCTGTCCTTCTTCCCAGAATTCTGTTATGTCTACTCCACCTACCTAAGGGCTGCCCTATCAAAAGGCCAAGGCAGTCTCTTTATTCAACCAAGGAAAGCAATACAAATACTGAAGAACCTCCTACAAACTGTCACTAGGATTGGGAAAGAAAAACACTTTAGAATGAGTTGTAGATATAACATATATCTTTATTGTGTAACCTGAACCAAAAAAAGAGTCTACGTTCCAGGTAGAGGTTTACCATATACCCCTATTGTACAGAACAAAGAAAGAATGCTAAAAGCTTCAAGAGAAAAAGATGAAGTAACATATAAAGGCAGACCTATTACTATTACAGCTGATTTCTCAATGGAGACTATGAAAGCCAGCAGGTCCTAGAACAATGTGCTGCAGACTGTGAAAGACCACAGATGCCAGTCCAGAGTATTATACCCAGAAAAATTTTCATTTCATTCATGTTAGATAGAGAAAATAAGATATCCTATGATAAAGTCTGATTTAAACAATATCTATCTATAAATCCAGCCCTACGGAAGATAATAAAAGGAAAATTCCGTCCTAATTATGTCAACTATGTGAAAGCATAGGAAATAAATAATCCCAGACCAACACAGTCAAACAACAGAAACACACACACACACACACACACACACACACACACACACACACACCGTGCTCCCGCCACCACCACCAACAAAATAACAGGAATCAACAATCATTGATCATTGACATCTTTCAACATCAGTGGTCTCAATTTCCCAATAAATACTGACTAAAAGAATAAATGCAAAAACAGGATCTACTCTTCTACTGCGTTCAAGAACCACACCTCAACATCAAGGAGACACATTACCTCAGGATAATGGTTTGAAGAACAATATCACAAGCAAATTGACTTAATAAGGAAACTAGTGTAGCCATTTTAATATCTGTCAAAGTATACTTCAAACCAAAATGAATCAAAAGACATAGGGAAGATACAAACTAATCAGAGGAAATTTCCACCAAGAGGACATTGTAGTTCTTAAGATTTATGTACCAAGCACAAGGGTATCCAATCACAAAAGAAACAACGACAGCTTAAATCACATATTGACCCTCAGATGCTAGTAGTGGGGGACATCAATATCCAACTGTCAGCAATAGACAGGTCATCCAGATAAAAACTAAACAGAGAAATCTTGGAGAAAACTGATGCTACAAATTAATTGTACCCAACAAATATCTACAAAACATTTCACCCAAACACAAAAGAATATAGCTTCTCTGCACATTATGGAACTTTCTTTAAAATTTATCATATACTCTGACAAAGAACAAGTCTCAAGAGATATAAGAAAATTGAAATAACACTCTGCACTCTATCAGACCACCACCAATTATTTCTGGATATCAACATCAACAAAAACCATGGAAACTGAACAACTTCCCACTGAATGAAAAATGGGTCAAGACAGAAATTAAGAAAAATTAAAGGTTTTCTACAATTGAATGTATATGGATACACAACACACCAAAACTCATGAGACACAATGAAAGCAATTATAAGAAGCAAGCTCATTTACTAAATGCTTAATCAAAAAGACAGAGAGGGGAAGGGGGTGGTTGTTGAAGAGTTGGATCCACTGGTAAGTGCATGTACTGTTCTTGTAGCGAGGACCCAAGTTAAGTTCCCAGCACTTACATCACTATCAGCCCTCGCAGAGCATGTGCACATACCAACACAGACAGACACAAACACATCCCTAAAACAAAAAAATGTTCACATTCCTTACAAAATATAGTTTGTTTGGTGGATGTGTCATGTGGGAATTTTAAAAAAATACTGTAAGAATTTAAGATATAGAAGGCGATATGAGATGGATATAATGATAACATCACTCAGAGAAATTATCAGTCATAATTTTGCCTTTTTTGTGAATGGTAATCATTCCTAAAATCTACTCTTTTAGAAAAAAAATGTATCAGTAGAAAGTGCTATTATATTCCTCATACTATGTATTTTCTCCTGTTATTTTTCCATTTACATGGAACTAGAAAACATTATACTAAATGAAATATGACAGACACAAAATTTACAAAATTATTGCTTTATATAGAATAAACTGGAATGCATATGAATTATTTCTGCTTTCTAAAAGTGTTCACATATGTACCTATGCCACCTTATTTTTTTAATTTATTCTTCTTTCATATAATAAATCCTAACTGCATCCTCTCCTAAGTCCCCTCCTTCCAGTATTTCTCCACCTCCCCTTTCCTCCAGATCCATTACTCTTTTCTTTCCCTTCAGAAAAGATCAGGCCTCCCAGTGATATCAATCAAATGTCATAGTAAGATGCATAAGACTAGGCATAAACTCTCATTATCAAGGCTGAATGTAACAACCTAGTAGGAGGAAAATGTCTCATGAACGGGCAAAAGAGTCAGGGACACCCCTACTCCCTTAGTTAGGTGTAAAACAAAAACTCCAAGTTAAACAACCATATTATGCATGTGGAGGATCTAGCATAGACCCATGCAGCCTCTGTGGTTGCTTCTTCAGTCTCTCTCTGTGAGCCCCTTTGAACCCTACTTAGTTGACACTTGAGCCATGTTCTCCTGGTATCCTCCACTCATCTGGCTCATAAAATCCTTTCTCCTCCTCTTCTACAGGGTTTCCAGAGCTCCATCTAGTGCTTAGCTGTGTGTCTCTGCATTTGGTTCCATCAGTTGCTAGATGAGGCCTCTCTGATGACAATTGGCCTACACACCATCTATGGTCCTTCCTTCCTTCCTTCCTTCCTTCCTTCCTTCCTTCCTTCCTTTCTTTCTTTCTTTCTTTCTTTCTTTCTTTCTTTCTTTCTTTCTTTCTCTCTCTTGCTCTCTTTCTTTCTCTCTCTTTCTCTCTTTCTTTCTTTCTTTCTTTCTTTCTTTCTTTCTCTCTCTTTCTCTCTCTCTCTCTGTCTCTGTCTCTCTCTCTCTTTCTTTTTTCTTTCTCTTTTTTGTCAACATGTTTGGTTCTATCCTATGTCTCTGAGTCATACAGCTTCTAATTCCTGGCTATCCAGAAAGTGTTGCCAATGGGTTTCCACTCGCATCTTTGGTCTCAAGTTAGACCAATCATTGGTTGGGCACTCCCACAAGCTCTGAATTACTATTGCCTCAGTGCATCTTTCAGGCAGGGCATGTTATGCGTCATAGGTTTTGTGGCTAGGTTGGTGTCCCAGTCCCACTATGGGAACCTAGCCTGGTTCCTGAAGATGGCTGAGTCAGGCTCCATATGCCCCATTACTAAGAATCCTCCATATCTGCCATGACAGAGAGTCCTCACAAGGTTACCCTCATAGGTTTCAGAAAGTTTCCATTGAACTAGGTTCTCACAATGTCCACCAAATACCCACATTTCCTGATGTCATTTTTTTTTCTTAACATCTGAGTAACACTCTATAATGTAAATATATCACATTTTCTTTATCCATTCTTTGGATGAGGGACATCTAGGTTGTTTCCAGTTTCTGACTATTATGAATAAAACTGATATGAACACAATTGAGATAGTCTCCTTGTGGTAGGATTGGTTGTCTTCTGGGTATATGTACAAAAGTGGAATAGTAGAGTCTTGAGGTAGATCGATTACCAGTTTTCTGAGAAACCACCATATAGATTTCCAAAGTGGCTGAACAAGTTTGCACTCCCACCAGCAATGGGGGAGTCCTCTCCTTACTCTACATTCTCTCAAACATGAGCTGTCATTTGTGTTATTCATCTTAGTCATTTTAACAGGTATAAGATGGAATCTCAAAGTAGTTTTGATTTTCATTTCCCTAAAATCTGAAGATGTTTTACAATTCTTTAAGTGTTTCTCAGCCATTTGAAGTATTCTAATGAGAATTCTCTATTTAGGTCTGTTACCCCATTTTTAATTGCATTGTTTGGTTTGTTGTTGTCTAGTTTCTTGTGTTCTCTATATATTTTGTATATTTTCCCTCTATTGGATGTGGAGTTGATGCAAATCTTTTCCCATTCTATAGGCTACCAGTTTGTCTTTTTTGACTGTGTCCTTTACCTTATAGAAGCTTTCTTGTTTCATGAGGTCCCATTTATTAATTGTCAACCTTAGTGCCTGTGCTATCAGTTTTTACTTACTCAACTCTTAGAAAAAATGACATTAAAAAATGTGAAGCCAAATGGATGGAACTAGAAAAAAAAATCATCCTGTGTGAAGTAACTCATATAGGAAATATAAACATGATATGTATTCACTTGGTAAGTAGATATTAGCTGTTAAGTAAAGGAAAATCACAGTAGAATCCATAGCCATTGTCTTTATTTTAAAAAATGCTTTAAACCAAACCAACTTTAAATATTTAGAAACATAGGTTCTATAGGGTAAATGTGTATTTAAATTTAAATTTAAATTCAGTATAAAACTTGAATATTGGAAGTGATGACCCAGCATTTTCGCCCTCTGGCTTCTCTTCTATATTCAGAACCCAGCACCCTCTTGGGGCAGCTAACTACCACTTATAAATCTTGCTTGAAGGCACTTGATGCTCTCTCTTTGGGTCTCTGTGGGCACTTACATACACACATACACATATATAAAAAATGAAATAAAATAACAATTGAATGGTGAGCAAATTTTATCCAATGTCACTCAAAATAGTCAACTATTATGGATTATTTAATGGATTGCTGAGGCATTGCTGGAAGAAATTATACTCATGAGTTGAGTCACATATTTTGGATTAATTTAGATAAAAAAATATTTGAAAATCACTGACTGATATTTGGAAAATAAATTAAGAAAGTGTGTTTTCCTGATATTGAATATATAAAAGTATATAAATTTTACTGAATTTCACATTTCACTATATTAATAGTCTTTAGAAATATTACTGTTAATTTAATTGAGTTTGTTTGGAATATATTCAGGTATTTCAGGTAAATTTTTAAAAATTTGCTTTGACTATCATTGTATTCTCCAAAAGGCTGAAATATTTCATCTAATGATTTTAATCTGTTGCTCCACTTTCAAAAATCCCCAAAGAAATATATTGCAAATTTACATTGCATAAGCTCTATCCTTCATCACTTCATCAGAACTGTAACAGAACAACGGGAATTGAGCCAAGAGCTTCTTGCCATCCAAAGGCCAGACTTTCTGTAAATTGACTCAACCCAGACATTAATTATGTGAGCATATGATGGTTGTTTGATATATCTTTGGAATATCAAGAAATTGCATTATAAAATATAATAAATTATCCTCATCATATTGAGACCAGTTACACAAATAATTTAACAGAGAAAAGGAAAGTCAATTAAGTAGAAATTTTATCTAAACATATTCAGATTTTAACTTTCAAGTTTGCAGTACATTTATGAACTTAATTAACTTTGCAGGCTGAAAAGATGTCACTGTGGTTAAGAATACTTGTGGCTCTTGCAGAGGACACAGACTCTATCACTAGCCTCAACACTGTGGCTCAACATAATCTGTAATTCTAGTTCCAGGTGATCGTCTTTTAGCCTCTTTGTGTATCAACTTTGTATGTGTTGCACAGAATTCATGAATACAAAATAGCCACACATACAAAATATTAAATAACTTTAGATGGCTATCCTTCCTATTTTATATTCCCTTTAATAGTGCCTACTAGGTAGAAAATGTACAGGATTTACCTCGTTGTTTTCCCTCCCTTGGGAATCCTACACAGCTAGTTGTTCAAATCTCAAAAATTGTCTCACATATTTTGTTCACTACTGTTGTAAGAGGCTGCTTGTTTGTTCCTGGATGCTCAGACCAAAAATAATCACACAGAAACCATATTATTTTAAAAAACTATTTGGCCATAGCTTAAGCGTATTTCTGGCTAACTCATATCTTAAATTAACTGATCTCCATTAATCTGTGTATCACCACAAGGCTGTGGTTTACAGGGAAAAGTTCTGGCATCCATCTCTGTAGGGACTCCATGGCTTCTCTCTGACTCCACCTTCTTTCTCCCAGCATTCAGTTTAGTTTTTCCCACCTAGGTCTGTTCTACCCTATCAGGCCAAGCCAGTTTCTTTTTTAATCAATGGTATTCACAGCATACAGAGGGGAATCCCACATCACATCGTTGCAATTTTTCATGATGGGGAATAATTTTGTTATCAGTTATTTTGCCATGTGATATTAAGTACTACAGTTTTGATACTTTTGTTTTGTTTTGGTTTTTTTATTGCTTAAAAAGTACCAATCCAAATTCACACTCCCTCCCATCCTTCCTTCCTCCAAGTCCCTCCCTCTCCCTCCACAGACCCTTCTCCACCCCTCCAACCCTAAGGGAGTACCATGCACCCTGAAATGTGGAAAGTCCAAGGCCCTCCCTACTACATCTAGGTTGAGCAAGGTTTACATCCAAAGAGACTATGATCCCATGAAGCTGGTATATGCAGTAGAGACACATCCCAGTGTCACTATTAGTGATCCCTCAGACTGCCCCAGCTGTCAACCCCCTTCAGAGGGGCGTGGTTGTTCACATGCTTGTCCACTCCCAGTCCAGTTGGAGTTGGTGAGTTCCCATTAGTTCAAGCAAACTGTCTTAGTGGATGACCCCCTCCTGGTTTTGAATTCCTTGCTCATATTCTCACTCCTTCCACTCTTCAACCGGATCTTGGGAGCTCAGTCCAGTGCTCCAATGTGGGTCATTGCCTCTGTTCCCATTTGTTGTTGGATGAAGGTTCTATGGTGGTATTTAAGATAATCATCAGTCTGACTACAGGGTAAGGTCAGTTCAGACACCCTCTCCTCTATTGTTTAGGGTCTCAGCTGGGTACATCTCTGTGGGTTCTTGGGCATTTTTTTTAGAGCCAGGTTCTTGCTAATTCAGTAATGGCTTCCTCAATCAAGATATCTCTTTCCTTGCTCTCATATCTGTCCTTCCTCTATCTCGACCATCCCATTCCCTCAAGCTCTCCTCAAACCCTCCTACCTCCCACCCTTCTGCTCCCAAATTTTTGTCTGATTCTGATTTCCAGGTGGGTATATATATGTTTTTCTTTAGGTTCACCTTTTTACTTAGTTTCTCTAGGATCCTGAACTATAGGCTTGTTGCCCTTTGTTTATCACTAATATCCACTTATAAGTGAGTACATACCATATTCATTTTTGGGGGGTCTGGGTTACCTCACTCAGGATAATCTTTTCTAATTCCATCCATTTGCATGTGAAATTCAAGATGTCATTATTTTTTACTGCTGAGTAGTAATCTAATGTGTAGATGTGCCACACTTTCCTTATCCATTCTTCTGTTGAGGGGCATCTAGGTTGTTTCCAGGTTCTGGCTATTACAAATACTGCTGCTATGAACATAGTTGAACAAATGCTCTTGTAGTATGATTGAGAGTCTTTTGGGTATTTTCCCAAGAGTGGAATTGCTGGATCCTTAGGTAAATTGATTCCCAGTTTTTTGAGAAACTGCCACACTGAATTCCAAAGTGGTTGCACAAGTTTGCATTCCCACCAGCAATGGATGAGTGTTCCCCTTGCTCCACAACCTCTCCAGCATAAGCTATCATTAGTGGTTTTGATCTTAGCCATTCTGACAGGAGTAATATGGTATCTCAAAGTTGATTTACATTCCCCTGATAGCTAAGGAAGAAGAACATGTCCTTAAGTATCTTTTGGCCATTTGAAATTCTTCTGTTGAGAATTCTCTGTTCAGTTCTGTATACCACTTTTTAATTGGGTTATTTAGAATTTGAATGTCTGATTTCTTGGGTTCTTTATATATTTTGGAGATCAGTCCTTTGTCTGATGTGAGGTTGGTAAAGATTTTTTCCCATTTAGTAGGCTGCCTTTTTTTCTTATTGACTGTGTCCTTTGCTTTACAAAAGCTTCTCAGTTCCAGGAGGTTCCATTTATTTATTGATGTTCTCATTGTCTGTGCTATTGGGGTTATATTTAGGAAGTGGTCTTCTGTGCCCATGCATTGGAGGTTGCTTCCGATTTTCTCCTCTATTGGGTTCAGTGTGGTCAGTTTTATATTGCGGTCTTTAATCAATTTGGACTTGAGTTTTGTGCATGGCGACAGATATGGATCTATTTTAATTCTTCTACAAGTTGACATCCAGTTATGCCAGCACCATTTGTTGAAGATGCTTTCTGTTTTCCAACGTATCTTTTTTCTTTCTTTGTCAAAAATCAGGTGTTCATAGGTGTGTGAATTAATATCCGGGTCTTCAATTCCATTCCATTGGTCAATGTCTCTGTTTTTATGCCAATACCAAGCTGTTTTCATTACTGTATCTCTGTAATAGAGCTTGATGTCGGGGATGGTAATGCCTCCCGCAGTTCCTTTGTTGTACAGGATTGTTTTGGCTATCCTGGATTTCTTGCTTTTCCATATGAAGTTGAGTATTGTTCTTTCAAGGTCTGAAGAATTGTGTTGGGATTTTGATGGGGATTGTATTGAATCTATAGATTGCCGTCAGTAAAATACCCAGATTTTCCAATTCCAGAGTTCCCTCAGTTTGTGTTTTCTTTATTGCCTCTATTTCAGTCTTCAAGTCTTGAAATGTTTCCTTCACCTGTTTGTTTGCTTTTTCTTGTTTTTCTTTGAGGGATTTATTCATTTCTTCCAGCTTTTTGTTAGTCTTCTCCTCCATTTCTTTAAGGGAGTTTTTCCACTTCCTCTTTAAAGGATTCTATCATTTTCATTAAGTAACATTTAAAGTTGTTTTCTTCTATATCTTCTGGGTTAGGATGATCAAGTCTTCCTGTTGTGTGTCCGCTGGGTTTTGGTGGTATCATGTTGCTTTTTAGGATGATGGAGGAGTTCTTGCATTGGTACCTTCCCATCTCTTCCTTCGACTCTTATGTCTCTTATGTCTGCCAAGTATTGGTCTCCATGGAGCTCACAGGGAAGGATGCCTTGGGGGCGGGGTAGATGGCTGTGAGAAGCCCAGCTCCCTGCTGGCTGCTAGGAATGTGGAAGGCACCTGGGGGAGAGGGGCCCACGTGGAGGTTTTAGGGAGTTGAGGGTCCGGGGTCCCAGGGCCACTGATTTCTCACCTCTTATGTCCGGCAAGTATTGGTCTCCACGGAGCTTGCAGGGAACGACCCAGTTTTGATTCTTAATATTCCTTAGAGAATTAAAATGTACTTCCTAGTTAAATAACTAATTTTCAGTTAAAATATATCAGTTTCAAAGGAGATCAGTGATTTCAACCCAAAAATGCACCTAATCATCTCTATAAATTAGATCAGAATCAATTCATATTGTTTAATAACATATGCATTTCTGTATTTGAACCCACACTATTCTTAAGTCTGATATATCCTGCCTTTATTTTTTACTTAAAAAACAGGCAACCTAATTAAAATTTGCTAGAATATTTATCAACTAATAGTTATATATATTGAAATTTGTAATACAACTTAATAACTCCAAAACAATTATGACTTAAAACTTCAGGCCAAATTATTTTTTGATAAGTATAAGCCAGACTGCATATACTTTCTAAAGTGATTGTTAACAATCATATCACAAAGTAAATTTTTGATTTTAAAATAAATATATATTTCAAAATTAAAGCCATGTAGTTAAACTTATGTTTGATCTATGACTGTCTGAGTAGCTGAGACAGAGATCATATAATATCCAATGTTTAAATATTTAGTACATAGCCCTTTACAAAAAAATTCTAAGCTGCATTTATACTCATGTATTTGAATACAGGTTTTGGTCAATAGATTGTAATCTAATGATCATCCTTAGTATCCCATTCTGACTGATATTACTTAAAACACTGATATTTTAGTTAACAGTAGGTATATTATTGTTTGTTTCCTTTGTCTCCCTAAGTTTCAAAGAAGTACTCTATAAGGTGGTCACAGTAAAAAGGAGATGAAAAATTAAAAACCCACTAGGGAATTAGGAGTAACCATTTAATTTTTCTGAATATTTCTTCTATAAACTATTTCTGTATCTGTGGGAGATAGTCAATATTTACAAGTTAATAAGGATTATTCGTACATACTCAAGAAGGTCAATAAATCATGTCATTATGTATTTATAAATTAGTACAAAATGATGAAAAATAAATGTAATTGTAATAAAACAAATAATCAAAACAAAATAACATATAATCTAATTATTGCTACTACTGGCTGCAAGTAAAGTTTGATGGGAAGATAAAAGAACCTCTGGAATTTATTAATGATACACAATGTTGACTCGAAATTAGACCTACAATATTTTAAGCAATATCACTAATATAAAAGGTACTAATTTCCTACAAGATGCATATTGTATTAACAAAACTTTTTTTCATTCTTACTGTTGCCATGCAAGAACATGACCTACTTGAAAAAGTTAAAACTAAGGAAATAAGTTTTATTTGAAATGAATTTAAAATAAAACCACAGTATGTACACCATTTAATACTTTCTAATAAGTTTGTTTTCTTCCTGCTATAATTAAAAATCAAATTTTTAACTTCAATACTGGGTTGGTTTGAATAAAAATGGCACTCAAAGGCCCATAAAAAGTGGGCCTATTAAGAGGTGTGATCTTGGTGTAGGTGTGGTTTTGTTGGAGGAAATGAATCACTGGGAGCAGGCTTTGGGTTCTCAGACACTCAAGCCTGGCCAGTGTGTCTCAGTCTCTTCCTGAGGTGTGAGGATGGAGATGTAGAACTCTTCGCTCCTTTTCTAGCACCATGTATGACTACATGTTGCTATGCTTCCTGCCATGATGATAATGGAATAAATTTCTGAAACTGTAAGGTGTATTCGTTTAAAGAGTTGCTGTGGTTGTGGTATCTCTTCACATCAAAAAAAAAAAAAAAAAACAAAAACCAAAAAGACAAACAAACAAACAAAAACAAAACAAAACAAAAAAAACCCTCTACCTAAGAAAAGTAGTATTTAAATAAAGGGATATCTATAAATCATATATTATAGAGCAGGGAAATATGCTATCTAAGTTTGAAAGTTTAAAACTAATTGGAACCCTAGCTCCAGTGAATCCACAAGCTCTCCTCACCTCCCTGGGCAACTGTATACACATGGCAAACATTTTAATTCTATATCTGCTAAAGACACAACAAATTTCAGTGTTAGAATGTAGTACTGTGCAAACTATTTTATAAAATCACCAAGTGAGACATTAAAAAGTTTTAAGCACAATCTGTCTCAATACCAAAATACAAAAGTTTTTTTTTATTTCAAAAATGGAAGGAATATTTATTTGAACAAAAACAAAATTCAAGTTTAGAGGAAATTGTTGCCTTTTTAAATCTGGCATACTAAAATATCTTTGTTTATTCAGGTAGAAGAGTGATAGAACATTCTTCCACTTAAAAATATTGTGCATTAATAAATTCTAGCAATTATTTCTATTTATACTTAATATAAGTAAATGGAATATTATTTTTTGATCCTATTATTGTATTAGAAAAATGTGTTGAAAACTTTTTATTAAGTTAATAATTGTTATTATATTCCTGTTATTTTACTTGATCCATTTCAATGTGCATGCGTTGTACTGTGAACTTAGTAGATGCTATATTATAATAATCAACTCCATGATTGTTCTATCTCTTTTTTTCATGCCCTTACATAAGAGTTTAGAAGAATTTCAGGGCTGCTAAAGAAAAATGATAAAGAAAACAATAAGACAGCACATAGAAGTTATAACTACAACTCTAGCTTACAAGTTAACTAACACTATCAATGAGAATGAGATGTTCCTCTCATGCTTTGATCAGATGATGAGGACATGGATTTAAATTGGGATGTTAAACACTGGAGAGATAAAACTAGCCCATACTGCAACATGGGGAAAACTCTGGAAGCAATAATGCATGACTAATCTTCACTCAAAAATCACCAGTCAGCCTATAGCCACCCAGATTACATTAACCAAATGCTACAGGTCAATGATAATGACTGCCGTGAAAAGGAGAAACTTCCAGATTGAAACAGAATAAGCACATTATGAATATTGAAATCAAGCTACTATGTCACTAAATACATTATAAGGTATTGGCAATTGAATAGAGGTGACATGTGGACACATTGCTAGGAAGATGTCAGAAATAATTAAATTAAATCGAGGAACCAGTATTTTAAGAAGACAAATTCCAAAGATGTACAAGAGAGGCATTCTTTTCTCCCCTCAGATAAAGATGAAATATATGACAGAAATGAAGGCAGGCAAAAATATAATTAATTCCTGTCTTCCTGGTATAGCCCCCAGTAACAGAAACAAATTAAAGACCTGAAAAGAAAAATTTCCTTTTCTTACCTTATTTTCCCCATCCATGTTAAAAAAAAAATCTTCATTGTGGTAGTGTTACACAAGGAGACTCTGCTTGTTTTCAGGAGGATTTTAAAGGCAAAAATATGCTTCATGCTGTCGAGGAAAACTTGAAGTAAAGACAAAGTAACTGATACAAGAAACAAAAAATGTGAAGCCCACAGTGAGCTCCTAAGATCTCAAAAGTCTGTTTCAGAGAGAGACAAGATCTTCAAGGCACAACAAAAGTATTCCTTTGTCATCTACCTAGAAAACAAATCCAAAATATTTTCAAAAAAACGAGGTGGCAAGGAAGTAACTTTGAAGAAAGGAATTTGATATCCAAATATGCAGTGTCTTTGCCATTGATGCCATGAAAATGGAGCAGCACTTTAACCTTAAAATTACTGCAAAACTGTTATTGCCCTCTATGTGGGCTTTAGCACAAACTTAAAAAAAAGTATCTTCTAACAAATCCCATGCCATGGTTCTCAGACCAGTTTATAGCATCCAGGACTTGCTAGATACTCTAATACAACATTGCATTCTAAGAGCAAATGGGAACTGGAGATCACTCTGTAAGTCTATTACCAATTCTCATGTGTAGGATTCTGGCAAAACATTTCAAAACTTTAACCAGTGTCATCACAGAGTGGGGATAGGAAGAGATTTTTCAGGAGGAACACAAAGACATGTGTGCAGTATGTTTTTGAGGTATACATGTCCACCCATCTGTGTGAGGTATACAGAATAAATCAACAGACAATTGGAGCATGTTGCTGAGACTACAATATATAAGATAGTGACTGGAAGTACAATTAGCAAAAAATTCAGACAAGAATACATAGCAAAGAATGGATTTAAGTAAGTAGATGCCCACATGGAAATAGAATAACAAAAATTAAATCTTATTTTGGTTTCTACAACCATGGTCAAGAGAATATATAGCCTAAAAGGTAGCTTTATTTATTTTTAGTCTGTGATATTCTTTATGTGCTTATTTGTGATCACCAGTTAGGAAAAATTGTTTACTATTTAAAAGTACAAAGAGTATCCCAATGTAACAGTCTTGCATCCACATAACTTACCCTATTCTCTAAGGAAAGAAAGCACACTAAAATATACCAATGAGTCATTCAGAATACTACTCAGTAAAGAGGAGTAGATAGGTGACATGTTAAGTGAATGCAGACACTACCACAGGTATTCAACATAATGGGAAAGAAAACCAGAAGATGAGATAATAGAAGAGAATGGAATTATGAGGTCTCACACACGTATGTCCTGAAACAACGAGGGATTTGGGAAAGGACAATTGACAAGTCCAAGACTGCAAAACATGAGAAGAATTATAATGCAAGATAAGATTAGTAAAAAGTTACCTCTAAACAAGTGTGAAATAAATCATCTAAGAATAATCAGGACTATATTATTAACCAAAGAAAATTGCCACTAAAGAAGAACAGGTGACATTTGTGGCCCAAAGACACATAAAATGGAAGAACAGATACACTGCCTCTGGCAAGGCCTGCCCACTCAACTGATGGTGTATGCAAGTGGAAAAGGGCCTCTCTACATCTGAAATCAAAGGTTTTCCTTTCTTACTTAGTTAATGTGTACCCTTCTGGTCAACATCATGGGGGAGACCCTCTCTCAGGAGAAACACTGGGAAGCAGACATTCTGAAAAATGTAATCTTGCCTGTTGCATTGGAAGCACAGGAAATGACCACCAAAGCAAGGGTTCCTCCTCAGCTGTTTTCTTTCTATTGAAGAGAGCCAGGAGAGGAGAATATACTAGGTACTTCTTGAATGCAGTTTGTGATGAGTCAGGGTACCTCTTGTGACCTCTGTAGAAACTAATGCACAATTTCATTGCATGGGCTGATCATAGAATGCATTTTGCCAAAGGCAAATAGATTGCTTGTTATGCCTATAGGAAAGGGGACTCCTGTATACACAAGCAGCCTGTAAACTGGTGGAAAGTAAAGAGTGCTGGACAGGCATAAGGCTACCACATAAAAGCATTCTGTACAAAGTGAAAATCCATTCAGTTGAGCCAAGCTCTGGACAATTCCACAAATTTTCATCCCATGGCATTCCCCTCCTCCCTCCAACTGATTGCAATAGGCCAGAGGCAGAGCAGTCAGGAAGCCCCTTCCTTTCAAGACTGGAGACCAAAATTCCTTGGAGGAAATAACTCAGGAGGTATATCTCATTGGTAACAGTCACAATCAATGAGGGTACAATTTCTGTCAAAAGCAGTGTGTTCCTTCCCAGAGATTTACAGGACTCATGTGGCAGGATCTTGCCTCATGCTCACCCATTATTCCTGGTGGATAACATTCTAGGCTGGGTGTGGCTGCCCTCTAAAACTTGACCTTACTGACCACCTGTATCTATCATATCAACCAGCACAGCCACAGCCCTGCAAAATCAGCTGACTTTGCCCTGTCACAAAAAGGGGTGTGCGTTTCCCTGATAACCCCTGTTTCCCAGACATTGGGGGCACAGCGATCTTTCTCTTATCATTCTCCATGGACAGAGGTCTTTCAGCTGACCTAACTTTTGCCAATGTGATCCCCTGTGATGGCATGTTACCAAAGAAGCAGAAGCATGTGCAACAACTAGGGCCTTATATGAAACAGAGCACTCACTCACAAGCAAGTTGCCTCAGCACTGGCAATAAGCATGAATCTGCCATGTCCTCAGTTCTTAAACGTGGACCTAACTTTACAAGGGCCTGCTGAAGCCAAGCCCCCACATGAACCCATGCACTCACATGAAAGGAAATCTTAGATTGATATAGACATGCCTATCTAATCTTGCCTCTAAAATCAGTTGTTGTTGAGAGCCATCCAGAGTACATCCACCAAAGGCTAGAGGTCAGCGTGCTTCATTGCCATGAATAGAGGAAGAGATCAAATTCATGTTCAGACAGCACACTCTGAATATAGGAAAGAAGAGCATTAGATCCCTAGCAGCTAACTAGGTAACTGAAGAGTAGTGCTATGTCAGGAGTCTGAGGAATGTAAGATGTCACTGAGGCTGCATTGAGAATTCCTTTCACTGAGTCCAGATCATCAAACAGTAAAAAAGACCCTGCCACTTTGATGCCTGGACTTGTGCTCTCCCCACAAAGTGAATGTATTTAGGCATTGGAGAGAGAAGACAGGAACCCATGAGAGTTCATGAGCAGTTATTTGGAGGCTTTGGCAGAATGAATCAGATGGGATATCTCACTGTGATTCTATTTATCATCTGGGACAAAGCTGTGGGTACAAGCACAATCATTAAACAGACTGAGAAGGCAAGTGGAAAGGTAAAGCCCTGGAACACCTGGGATCCAGTGATTTCCTTGTTTGTACACCTTGTCACAGAACCACCACAGCCTGTCAGCCAGCATACTATACTCTTTCCAGTAAAATTATGGAAAACTTCATGAATGCATAAGCACCAATAAACTGTCACAGAACCTGAAGTCTGCAGAAGCAAAGCCATCTCCCACCAATCCAAGTCTTCATCCTCATCAGTACTCCAGGTAAGGAAACCTAGAGATCTGATGCTAGAAAACATCACATACTGCTTGGAGTAATTAAGAGAACCTTTGTCCATATGTGTGACAAGCACAGAGTGTTCCCAGATAGAGAATGAAGTTCTTCACCTGTCAGGGATCAGCTTCCTGCTATCCTGTGATCAGTGATCTCATACAAGCTGGAATGCTACAGAGAAATCACAAGCTTCCATTGAGTTCTGCAATCATCAAGAAGACCAGGAGTGCTAGTCTCTACCAATCTCAGGCAACCATCATGGAGGGCACAAGAAACATTAAAAGGCATTCTTTCTGGGCAAGAACAGCTGAGTCCTCTGAAGCAGGAGTCCAATGTGCTTTTGGAGATACACAGAGTAACTGAAAAGTGTGCCATAAGATGTCTCTGCTTTGTAATTTGCAAAGCTCTTTCTTGAGTGAAGGGTTCTTTAGCCCTAAGAATGCCCTCCAGAAACAAATCAGGTGCCAAGGGATAGTGAAATCTATGGAAGAGACAGAAAGAGCAAACGACACCCTCCAAGTTAATGCTTCATCCTTGGCATGCCCAAGGCTTATAGGGTCCTTAGGCTCCCCTTGCGAAGTAAAACCAATCTTCCCTAACTCTTCATGCATGATAAAATCAGGCAAGTCTCCAGAAGTCCCTGAGTGTCCAACACAGATGAAAAGTTTTGCAACTATGTTGGAGGGCCCAAGAGAGTCTAGCATGTCTGTCATGTCAATGCTGTCCACCATTGTTCAGGTGCAGCGTAGGCATCTACGCTGGTGAGGCTTTTTTTGTGTGTAGATATTTCTTCTGGGAGATACTGTCTCACAGCTGTATTCCTGTTCCTTTGACTCTTACAGTCTTTCTTCTTCCTCTTCTGCAATCTGTCCTGAGAATCAGGTGCAAGGGTTATGGCTTCTATGTATATGCTGGTACTGGCTGATAGAGAATCTCTTGTTCTCTATCTTTGGTAGCATGTGATGTTCTATCATGGCCTCTGTCTCAGGGCAATGACTGCATGAATCTAAGGAGCACTGGTAACAGGAGGGAGAGAGTGATGTAGAGAGAGAAAGAGAGAAGATCACAGACAGAGAAACAGACAGATAGACAGGCACACACAGAGTATTCCGTTGGACAGAGGATGCAGCTGAGTCCATGTTCAAGGAAAGATGACCAGAACCCCAAGATTCACTCCTTAGGAATGGGGAGGAGGTAAACACAGAAGTTTGGGGCAGGGTAAAGTGAAATAGTAGGATATAAATGATCTGATAAAGGCTATGGAAATCAGAAGCTCTTTAGGGGAGGATAAGACAGGTAAATAGAGAACAAAGAGCAAGAAGAGCAAATTAACAATAAGGAAGTCTGAAAACATCACAAAGAATCATATTATTAACTATTTATGTGCAAAAGTCCTAGTATGCAACTACATGTATAAGTAAATATACATACAAAGTTTTAATAAACTTTTCTCATGTGGGCTGATGGTACTCCATCCAAGAGCCAAGGAACACCTACCAAAACACCAATATGAGACATGAGAAGCCTTCTTTTGTGCTGTTAGTCAGGGCTGTCCAAGAGACTTCCAAAACATACAGCTTATTTCTTTTGCCTTTGGTTACCATTTGAGGTGGAAGACAACCCCCTATTGCTGAAGACACATGTACTACATAAACAGGGCCCAGAGACCCACAGGCTGGGATTTAGCTGAGAGCCCCTCCCTGAGGACTATCTGTCACAGCACCAAAAGACAACATGAAAGTTTTCAAAGAGAGGTAACCAAGAGTCCTACTCAGCTATGATGCTTATGAATCTCATTAACAATCAGAATGGTATGATAACCTTTAGAGTGCATTAGTGTCGCACATGCCTTAGCAGTAACTGATAGCTTTTCTTAATATATATTCAACAGGAGGAATACCATTCCTGGTACTAGAAATATAGATAAATCCTCAGTGCTAGTGAAGTCCTGGTTACTGGAGGAGAATCTACAACCAATAATTATAAAACCACTATAATCCATAGAAATAATTGCTGTGGGAACTCCTTCAGCCAATAACCTTTAAGATATTGGTCCACTTTGGGCATGGTCCCATGTACTATAATTACAGGTAAAAAACATGCATGGGCCCTTAGTTGCTGGATTTGGTTCCAGTTCCCAGAACACACAGAGGACTGCAAATCTTTCACATTCAAGATATAATCATTAATAGGCTTTGCCCCATATACATAACACACGTGCTCTCATATGGGCCTTCCAGGTTCTCTAGCTCAAGGTAATGCAGAAATCAATCAATTATTGATTGGAAATGTGCTGATTTCCTCAGAATTTCATAAAAACCATCATGTCAATATCGAAGGTCTAAAAAATAAGTTTTATATTACATGGCGACAATTTAAGGAGATGACCTATTTGTTCATTATATAACTAAACACCATTACCTGCAGGCAGTAACCCAAAGGGTACCCAGAGGAGTGAAATCTGAGAAATGGATGAGTTTATACTTTGTAGAATTTGAAAAATTAATATATATATTACACCATTGACACTTAATCAGGTTTTCAATGGACAAGTGCTTTGACTTTGGAAAAGGCTGATTTGGTAAGCACACATTTACTAGAAGTTATGGCCATCATGGGTATACCTGCACAAATAAAGACAGACAATGAATGATCCAGCATATTTCTCTAAGAAAATGAGTTTATGTTATTACAATATAAATTGTATTATAGGTATACCAAACAATCCTGCAGGTCAGGCAGTCATAGAAAGTTCAAACCGAACTATAAAGGATATTTTAAACAAACATAAAGGGATGAAAAATAGCCCCAGAACTTGAATTTTCTTTTTGTTAATGAGAAAGGAAAAGCAGCAGCAGAGAGACATTGGCTAATAGAAAAAACTTATGAATTAAATCAGCCAGTGTATTTCAAGGATGTGTTGACCTCAGAATTGGGGAAGGGGTTTTGCTCTTTTGCATAGGAGGAGAAATGTTATGGATATCATCAAAAGAAATAAAGTTTCAGTTTGAAAATAGAAGCCTTTCGAGAAAGAGAATTGACAGATCATCCACAGAGCTGACAATCCTACAGGTGGTAAGGAAACTTCATAAAGGTTGGGGCAGGGTTCTATTCTTATCTTTGCCGGAAAATACCCCTCTTCAAAAAGTCGAGAGACCTGAGACATCTAGATGCCTAAAGAAGAAAATATAGCTATCCAAAAAGAATCACCAAGGAAAAAGAAAATTTGACTTATGGTGCCCATATCCTCTGCAGGGCAAAATTTCACTGCCTAAACATACATATCTCCCTACTTCTCAATATAATGATAGTTGCAACTCACTCAAAAATCAAAGCTGGCTTTGGAGTTGGACAATAGCTAGCCTTCTCTAAATCCAAACATGTTGTTAAAAGAAAAATTCAGAGTTTCTGTCTCATATCAGGAGCCACCTGGTATGGGACAGAAGGAAGAAAAGATTTAGGAAATTTTTTACTTCTTCACATACCTATTTTTATCTCTATGGTAACTTTTATTGAATATATGTGTATATGAATAATGTTTATGTTTTCCACAATAAATAATAAATTATCCTGCAGTAATATTTGAATTTTTTAGGAAGAAGATGTGGCCCTACAACCATGATTCTACCTGATTGATATGATGTCATGAAGCTGATAGCACCACTTTAAGATCGTTTTGGGTTACAAATTGCTAAAGATGATTTTAATTTTGCTAGCTGAGAAGGTACACCTTCTTACAACATTCTGGCAAGAATTTCAAAGAAGAAACTCAGAAAAACCTAACCAATAACTCAGAGACTCTCTGCAATTGTACCAGACAGTAATCTTGAGACTGAACCATCATTTTAGTTTTACAGGATCCCATAGAAATAACATTGCCTCCATGAGAGCTGGAAGTAATTCTAGAAGACGATGTCCTCTCTCTCAACAATATTAGGGGTTGGTTATAAGTGGTATAGGATTGGGGGTGGAAATTAAGTAGGCTCAGGGATCTCCATTGAGAAAAAGGGATTGGATGAGTTAATAGGTAGATTAGTGTGACTTTACTCACACAAATAATATTAGTAGGTAATATAGTGAACAGTTGTGAGCTATTATCTATAGACAATTTATATTGGTATAGATTTTTGTTTATTGATACAAACTCAAATTATATTTGTTATACTGAATATGCCCCATTTCTGTTTACAATAATTTTACACCTATGCAAAGTTATTTTGTCATATTGCATGCATGCATGTTTCTACCTTTGCTTAAGATATTTTGTATATTGATGCAACTTTAGGATATATTTATATATTGCCCTATATATTTCTACCTCTGATCAAGATACTTATATATTGTTTACATTTTGAAGTCATTGTCCTCATTTGCTGAACAGTTATTTAAAGATTTTAATATTTTAATATGAAGCCCTCGTCATTAAGCTATACAGGTATTAAGAATTACAGGTCAATAGTCATCCATGTTTGTCATACTTAGACTAACAAGGTTCTTTAGATGCATAGAGATTTTATTCTACTTATATAGGTAATCTTAACCACTTCAAAGAACTGTAGAATATGCCATTTAAATAACTTAGGATTCTGTTGACATGAGACATGATTGCTTCTGGCAGCACTGATCTATTTCTTAAAAAATATTGGAAACTGAAGACACACTATTTGGAGCCTGTTTTCTTCTTGGCAAATCTTGCCTTTGGGAAAAGAGCTGCCCTTGCCTCAAACACTGACAAAATGCATAGTGTTCAGACTAGACAAGCAAGATACAAGCAAAAAGATGGCCAAACTACGCTAATACAAGGAAATACAGGTTTTAAAATTTACCTGCCTCTGAAAATGGTCTGTCAATTACTCTAGGCCTTAGGCAAAGTTGGTTGTTCCAACACTGGAAATGAGACATTGGGTGTAGATGGTTGTCTCTGTCATTTCTTGCACCCTTTGGAAGTTACTTGATTGTACTTGCTGTTTACCCAAGTAATATTATTTCCTTTCTCAGGTCTTTGATGGAATTGAAGACTAGATAGTCATAGTTAATTTCCTCTAATGACTTAGCCAAGCGATTTCTAATATTAGACTTTGATTCCGTTGGATGGGATAGCTATTGAAACATTTAACATATTTTTTTTTGCTTGATGTTGTTTATGCTGGTTGTAATTCTAGTTTTTATACTTGATATTTGTTTTTATTGTATATAATTTTGGATTAGACTTAGAAGTTTCTTATTTAGATGAAAAGGAGAAGTTCTGTGGAAGCCCCTTCAGCCAATAACCTTTAAGATATTGGCTCACTTTGGATGTGGTCTCATGTACTACAGATGCAGATGAAAAGCATGTATGGAGCCCCTTAGTTGCTGGATTTAGTTCCAGATTCAAGAGCACTTTATGCAGGGGACTTTGGATTACTACTCTTTCTGTGAGTTTACCCCCTAATAAATAAACCTTTGTCATACTCCAATCTGGGCTAGTCTGGCACTCCTTTTATAAATTAGATTTAAAAAATATACCAATCCAAGTTCCCACTCCCTCCCCTCCTACCATTCCCTCCACACACCCTCCCACCCCACTGGTGTAGGAGGTCCTTCTGTCTTTGTGTTGCTTTCATTGGTTAAGAAAGAAACTGCACTGAGCTCCTGATAGGGCAGAACCTAGGTAGGCAGAGAAGACATAACTGAATGCTGGGAGGAAGAAAGCAGAGTGAGAGAGAGAGCTGCCATGGAGCCACCAGAATCAGACATGCTGAATCTTTCACCGTAAGCCACTGCCACATGGCGATGTACAGATTAATAGAAATAGGTTAAATCAAGATGTGAGAGTTAGCCAATAAGAGGCTAGAGAAAATGGGCCAATCAGTGTTTTAATTAATACAATTTCTGTGTGGTTATTTTGGGGCTAAGCTAGACAGGCAGCAGGGATAAACAAGCGGCCCTCTCCCTTGCAACACCCCACCCCCATCTAATCCTCAGAGAGGATAAGGCACATTGATTTGTGGAAGGTCCAAGGCCCTCCCTACTATATCTAGGCTGAGAAAGTCATACATCCAAAGAGAATAGGATCCCAAAAAGCCAGTACATGCAGTAGGGATAAATCCTGGTGCCACTGCCAGTGGCCCCTCAGTCTGTCCCAGGCATGCAACTGTCAACCACATTCAGAGGGACTAGTTTGGTCCTATGCTTGTTCCTTTCCAGTCCAGCTGGAGTTGTCAGCTCCTATTAGCTCAGGTAGACTGTTTCAGTATGTGAACCCATCATGGTCTTGACCTCTTTACTCATATTCTCATTCCTTCCACTTTTCTACTGGACTTTGGGAACTCAGTCAGTCCAGTGCTCCAATGTGGGTCTCTGCCTGTTTCCATCAGTTGCTGGATGTAGGTTCTATGGTGATGTTTAAGATAAACATCAGTCTGATTACAGGGCAAGTCAAGATCAGGCCCCCTCTTCTCTATTGCTTAGTGTCTTAGGTGGGGTCATCCTTTTGGATTCCTGGGAATTTCTCTAGAGCCTGGATTCAATTATAATCCTATAATTGTCCCTCAATCAAGATATCTCTTTTCTTGCTCTCATCTCTGTCCTTCTTCCATCTCGATTATCCATTCCCTCAAGTTCTCCTCAAACCTCCCCTTCTCCCCTTCTCTTCCCCTTTTACCCTCCCTTCTCTCCCTACCCCCCCTGCTCCCAATTTTGTCAGGTGTTCTTGTCTGTTTCCAATTTCCAGTTAGTTCTATATGTTTGTCTTTGGGTTCACCTTATGAATGTGCCTGATCTGGCCTGATCTCCAAAGCTAAGAGGGTCTGACCTGGTTAGTACTTGGATGGTACTCTTTATATGGCAACACATAATCTGTAAAATTTGTTCTTATACATGCAGAATGAGTATAGTTTTTGCCCCTAATCAAAGAAATTTCTGTTGCAACAGACAGAGACTATTACAGAAAATCACAACAAATGGAAATGCAAAGTTTAGGAACTCAGTCTCAAGAGATAAATCTACAAAACATTTCTATACCTAAGGACTCAGAGAATGTTGTGGAAGAGGGGGAAGAAATATTTTAAGAGTCAGAGAATCAATGAGAAAAATACAAGATAAAACTAGAATATATAAACCAAATTCCACAGTTAGGTGTTACTGATTTTCATGGAAAGCAGAAATTTTCCGAATCACTGTATCATATGGGTATAGAGTTCCCTAGGCTCAGCAATCGGTCTGAGACTTCCATCTCTTGCTCAGTGAAACTAAAGCAGTGGATGGCTGTTAGAGGAATAGTCACTGATGAGACACAATCTACCCAACAGGGGCAGAGTGAAGTCTTAGATGTAACAATGTATGTCTAATTTCACTGCAATTTCCTTGAAATTGACATAGGGAAATGAAGGTCAATAAAATCCAATAGGAAATCTAGACAGTGGCACAGACATCAAAAGTAGCAAGTCCAAGACCATGTTTGTGGGATGACTAAGTGTTAATGGGTCTGAAAGTCAGCCAGCCTAGACTGATATTAAAAGCATATGCCATATATATTTCTTAAAAGCCACCCTGGGTCTGCCAGAAGGCCTTGATAACAGCAGCTGAGTCTGAGGAAAGATGATGTTGGCCTGTGGACAGCAACCAAATCTTAGCAGATGACAGCTGAATGTATCCCTGACCCCCAGCAGTGTGGGGGGAATATAAGGCTTACCACTTCCTGAAATAAACTGAGTTCATTGTTTCGATCTGTTTCCAGTGCCTGTGCTGCTGACTCTGCGCCTACTATCCCTCACCCCCAAAGGAACACCTATTAGGACCCTGCTATGTCTGGTGTTCAACACGGGGATTGACATGGGGATTGAGCATACCTGGATTGCAGGCATTTGTCATTGTTTCAGTAATTTTGGGGACCATCATTTTTGCCCTTTTCTGTTGCTGCTGCATTTGGCACAAGTGACCCAAACATCTATTATTTTGGCATCTGGGCCCACCAGATCCCTTCTCCTTCTTCACTATGCTGGACAGTGCCTTATGATTGGTGTTTTCAGTGAGTAGGCTCCTCTGTGTTGTATGTTCTTTTGGTCCACCTGGAGGACTTCCTCTCTTAAGTGTTTGTTTGCCTTGTGAAAGTGATAATGAGGCACATTTAATTTGTCCTGGTTCATCCAGTGTTTCCACATAAGAGTTGTCCCTTCAGGAAAAGAAATCAAGGTCAAATTCCTGACTGTTGACCCCATCTGGATATACCATGTAGGAATAGAGCCTGGCTTAAAACACCATGGAAGTTCCCCACACAAGAAACTTGGGTCAGACACACACTTCCGATTTCCTTGTTGTTCGTCATGCTTTCTCACTATGGGAAATCTCCCTTCTCATTGTACCGAGGCTCATATCAGGGTCCGCAAGTCCCTTTCAAGCAATTGAGAGCTTCAGGCCAGCACTGAAGGCCTAGACAAATTTTGGACTAAGGATGTTATGTTAGCATCATAGATCTTCCCAGAGAATTTGTGGGACCCTAATCTCTGGATGTGGGTTTTACTTCTGGCTAGGAAGACAGAGGTAGCCTCAGGAGTGGCCCTTCACTTATCATTTATCCCTGTTTTGTTGGCAATAATCATTAATCTAAGATCCTTCCTTGGCAGAGGAGATGATTAAGGTCCGCAATGAACACTATCAGCAACTATGCAATGTCAATCTATCTATCACCTCTGTTCCATAATTGTCTTATATCCCTTCTAACTCTGATAATGATGAGGAGGCCACAGGGAAAGAGAAAGGAAAAGGAACAAGGGGGAAAAGGAGGTAGAAGGAACAAAAGATGGAGAAAATAAGAAAATAACACTTCCTAGGTTTATGTTAGTTTCCCCATCTGCTCCCCCTGAGGCGAGGGTGGTTATGCCTCCCCAGCATTACTCATGGGGAGAATTACCATGCTGTTCAACCATCACAGCAAACACCCTGCCAACCTCCCAACCTGTTGTCTCAGGTTTCTGTCCTGCCCAGTTCCTGCAATTGTTAAATCCCAAAGAAATCACATAGAGGTCTACATTAACTATAAACTGATTGGCCCATTAGCTCAGGCTTCTTATTAACTCTTATAACTTATATTAGCCCATTATTCTTGTCTATGTTAGCCACATTGCTTGGTACCTTATTCAGAGAGGCAGTCACATCTTGTTTCTTCTGTGGCTGTGTAGGACTGCAGAATAATGGGCTTCCTTCTTCCCAGAATTCTCCTGTTCTCATTGACCTGCCTCTACTTCCTGTCTGGTTGTCCTGCCTATACTTCCTGCCTGGCTACTGGCCAACCCACGTTTATTTAAAATATAATTGACAGAATACAGACCATTGTCCCATACCACCAACCTATCTCAACTGTGAAACCACAGGGTTTAATCATGGCCTTTCTGGTGAATGTAGGCCCCAACATGGTGGTTTTGCTATGGATACCCACTCTCTTCGACAATCTCTCCTTTGTTTACAAAGCAGCCAACGAATCTGTTCCCGAATCCCTGTACTTGGAACAGGTTTTGCAGCAATGTGCAATGCATTTACAAACCTATTAGGATTGGTACCATCTAATGAAGGCTGTCTTAGTGCCTGTAGTCTTTCTTAACTGGTGCTCTGCCTATGATGATCAGGCCGAATCACATTCCTGTAACTCATGACATACTCATCGGCCACGGGCAATATGTCAATCAGGCCCAAACTGGACAGTGAGCTTTCTTTCAACAGGTCTCTGATCTGGCCTTTAAAGCCCTAAAGGTATGCACCCCTCCTTGGGGACCCATTTGCATACTTCTATAACCTCATGCAGCAGCCAAGGGAGCTGTTTACTGACTTCCTCACCTGGTTTAAGGAGGTAATGGTGTGGAGTATGGCCCCAGGCCCCATGAGGGAAATATCAATCAAATAGTTAACTTGAAAGAGGATTAATGTCCCACCCATGTTGTTTTGGGTAATGGGTATTAGCAAGCAGAGACCTTGATTTCACCAAAAACCTGACAGCTTCTCTTACAGCTTCCCTTATTGCCCTTCTTGCTGATAAACAACAACATGAAAATGCTCCAGTGTCACCAGCTGAGTCTGAGAAGAGATGATGTGGGCCTATCGATAGGAACCACATCACCTCAGCAGATGCCAGCACAGTGGATTCCCCCACCCCCCACCCGGGCAGGGAGGGGGTATATAAGGTTTACCCCTTCCTGAAATAAACTAAACTTGCTGTTTTGTTTGACCTGGTCCTGAGGTCTATGTCATTGGCACCACTCCTTCTTTCCTTTTCCCCAAAGGATACCCACTGGCACCCAGCAACAAGTGTTCTGAAAGGCATAAAGTCTTTCCCTTCAATGTGATGGCTAATTTCCAACTTGTATATTCTACATTTTAGTAGCTGTGTAAGGGAAATATCAGATTAGAGAAAGCAAACATTTGAGAATTTTAGACTCAAATAGGTTGGTATAACCACATGCTATACAGGTTATGGAACACATTATGCCAAGAATCCAAGTTCCATATGAATCTACCAATCAAACATGAACCTAAGCAACAATATAAAAAGCCTGTGACTAACCTTATATTAGATTGCAGATACTAAGTGTTGTGATGCATAAGTAGTGTTTTGGATGAACCATAGAAACAATAAAAATATTTTAATCTGAAGCAATTTGCAGAGATATTTTATAGATTCTTGTTCTCTAAAGCTGTAATTTCTTTTTTATGGAGCTCTACATTTTTCTCTGCTCCCCTCCCTGCCTCTCTCCTCCCTCCTTCAACCCTCCCCTAAGGTCCCCATGCTCCCGATTTACTCAGGAGATCTCGTCTTTTTCTATTTCCCATGTAGAGTAGATCTATGTATGTTTCTCTTAGGTTCCTCGTTGTTGTCTAGGATCTCTGGGGTTGTGACTTATACGCTGGTTTTCTTTGCTTTATGACTAAAAACCACTTGTGAGTGAGTACATATGATATTTATCTTTCTGGGTCTGGGTTACCTCATTCAATGTGGTGTTTCCTAGATCCATCCATTTGCCTGCAAATTTCAAGATGTCATTATTTTTTCTGCTGTACACTCCATTGTGTAAATGTACCACATTTTCCTGATCCATTCTTCATTTGAAGGGAATTTAGATGGTTTCCAGGTTCTGTCTGTAATTCCTAAACTAAATGTCTGTAATTCCTAAACTAAATGTCAGGGGCTATATAGGAGGGTAGGCTAAGTGTGAACATGGGTGACTTACAATAGTTTGCCTACTTTTCTGAGGTTGTTTAATAACTGTTTTACATTGCTGTTGCTTGAAAGTGGAAACAATGTTTTATCTCAGAATTATTCTTCCATCTCAGAGAACCAGTATTGAGTAAAAAATAAGCAGTTCATATTTGGGAAGTTGGCATTGTTTGGTACCAAATGGCCAAACAGTAACATAGGCATTTTCTGAGCACAACAAAACAGCCTGTACCCAATTTTGACTCCAAAGAATTTACCATTGTTCTATCTATCCTTAATACAATGACCAAATGTTCCTTGTCAATGGCATTCATTGTTTTGAGATTAACATTGTCTCAAAAAATGAGTAAGTGACTTATGAGTTTTATAGTGAGGCTCATGTTACAAGAGCTTGTAAACTTGTGGCAACAGAAGAGGGGTAATATAAGGAACACTGTGAGAATTAAATTTCTAAGGTATACTGGTATATATTTGAGTTTTAATAAATAAAGCTTTCCTGAAAATCACAGGGCAAAGCAGCTGCACTAGTCAGCCATACAGGTCAGGGAGTGATGTCACACACCTTTAATCCCAGGACTCAGAAGACAGGGGAAGGTGAATCTCTGTGACTTCAAATCCATCCTGGGCTACAAAGATTGATACTGTCTAAAAGTGAAACATAGCTCACACAAAGGTAATCCCAGTACTTGGGATCACACACCTCTAATCCCAGCACTAGGGAGGTGGAGATAGGAGTCATATGGATGTGCAGAGAGAGGAATATAAAGGAGAAGAGACAGGAACTCAGTGAAGTGTGAAGTTTGAGGTTGGTGGACAGCATTGCAGGATTACCCCTTTGTTTGTCTCAGCCTTTGTAGAGGTAAGATCTCTGAAGTGGCTTGGCTGTTTTGCTTTTCTGATCTTCAGCTTGAACCCCAATATTTGTCTCAGGGTTTTTATTATTCACACTACACCAAAGAACAAAAAATAATGAAGAATTAAACTTCCTTCTGATTATTCAGTGTTCTCAAGATGACAAATTTAAAAAAAACTTCACCCATGCCAATTCTGCTTACTCTTTAATTCAGCAGACATTAATTGTTATAATTTTATGGGGTTTGCATTGTTTTGTTTTGTGTGTGTTCCTCAATCACAGTGTTTTACAAAGTGGTAACAAGTCTCATGGTCACTGGTAATACTTTTCCCAGTCCTAGGTAATAGCACAGGCAGTCAAAGAGCTTGAAACCCTGAGGCATTATTGGTCATCTCACCAGATACTTCATATTCAGATAAAAGCATGTGGTTCTAAGGAAAATATGGTCCTTTCCTTTAAGGCAAGTTCAATCTTCTAGTCTGCTTGTAATGTACCTTTCTATATATGTGTGCATAGTACACAGGATTTAGATAAGAGAACATTTGCCCAGGAAGGAGTGTATAGTACCATAAAATAGATTCAAAGACCTTATCACTACTGTGTAATGATTGATTGGCCATTCTACAGTTTTGTCAGAATCCATGAATCTATGGGGCTTTGTAGCCAGTGTCCAGGTGTTGAAAGATTTGAAAATGATGGTACTGAAACTTTTCAGGAAGAATCTAATGCACTCTGTCCAAGTAACCACCATTACTATTTATCTGGGAAGTTAGGCTTCATATGATCAGATTCAGATGCATGATGTTTCTTCTAACCTGAGAGGAGAATGTCAATCAAGATTACATTGGATTTATAGATGGTTCATTATTTTTAAGCTAGTGAAATATATGAACATAGGCCATCTATGATCACTGACTTAAAACTAATAATATAGTAAAAATAATGGGTTTATAAACATTATGGCAAAACTGAATAAACTTTCTGGCTTTACCTATAAAAGGAAAAGGAATGTTTCTGAAAAGAATACAAAAATGTTGTAAATTATACAGTTAAAGATGCATGGAAGTTGAATGGAAACACAGAGAATAAGAATAAAACATTGTCTGAACATTGTGCTTGCTACTCAATTGAAGCCTTCATTAGACTAGCAACTGAGGCTTGTTAAAAAATGAAGTTTCCATAAATATGTGATTCTGTGACTATTATTTAGCCTAAGAGTTTTCAGGTCTAACTGTTTTCCAGGTGCTTATGATGTTTGTCTTCAGCTAATGATGTATATATAAATACATACACTATATCATTATTAGTGCCATTAATAAGGGAAACATTGCTAAGAGGATCAAAATGAAGATAGGTCTTCAATTGGAATATAGATTTAACATGTACTATTTTAGCAGAAGTTTATTTGAGATATACTATTTTAACTGCTAACAGTAGGTATGAAAAATATAGTTCACATAAGGTATCAGACAATTTGGCAATTGAAAACTAAATATAACTTCACAATAAAGACTTAAGAAACCCAAAATACACAATAAAAACTAAAATCAGTTTTTATTAATCATATATCTAATAGTGAGATAAAAGGGGCATGAGAAAGATGATAGGAGATCAACAGATTGAACAGTTATTTTACCTCTGAAAATTGAACTTAAAACACTCTATAAAATTAACATATAAACATTCTATACTAGAGTAGAAAATGGGGTAAAAGCTATCATATATAAGATCACATAACTTTCATAAAGTTAACTGGGGTGACAATAATAACTTTAATCTTTTATAATCCAACCGTTATGTTTACATTATCATTTAAAAAAGAATGTTGTGTTGATTTTCTTTTGAACAATCCTAATAGATTGTGGGAAATATCCTGTTAGATATAACATTTTCCCATTGTTACATATAAAAAGTAGAACAAAGAACATTAAGCACTCTTAATGTATTTGCTCCAAGATATGATTTATAGCCTCTTCTAACAGTTTGATCAGTTCTTATACTTGGGCATTTTTTTTTATTTTCTTCTTTCTCCTACTAAGTTGTGAACCTAAGAGAAATTAACCTTTTTATCCTTATAAAACAGTACTTAGAAATGAACACATATTCTATGCATGAGATTTGCTGAGCACAGCAAATAAGAACATATGGAATATGTGACACTTATTGGATCTTTCCTGAAATCTATTAAAATATTTTAAATATATTTTTAAAAGCTTGTGTGATAAATGAGTTTTACATGCAACGACATTCTATCTAATATGCAATATATTCTTCATATTTCCAGGTGACAAAGAATTCTCTTTCATCATCACTTTTACTAAAATACCTAGACTATTACTGGTATATAACTAAACAAATAAAAACACAATATAGTATCACATTTCTCATATTGCATAAAGTTTTGTCTTGGTTATTGAGTCAGGGTTTTTCTACAGAACCCTGGCTGTCCTAGAACTCACTCTGTAAACCAGGCTGGTCTGGAACTCACAAAGATCCACCTGCCTCTTTCCTGAGTGCTGAAATTAAAGGCATGACCCACCAGTCCTAATATATTACATAACTTTCATATAATAATTATAGTAGTGTACTATTAATCTATCTATAATATACTATGTATATAAAAGTTATACAAGTTTAATGTTTCTGCGTTTGAATGAAGAATATTCTTAAAAAGAATTCTCTCTCATAGAAATTCTCATGTTTTCCTTTCTTTCAATATAAAAACAACTGTGTCTTTTTCAAAATTGAGTTTCGTACTTTTTTTTAGGTCATAATTTCTCTCAGTGTTTTAAATTTTCATTATAATGTAGGTAAAGAGAACCAAAGTATTGCTGATATATAGCATAACAGATAACTTCTGTAATTTTAAAATTATTGTGTAGGCATTCATTATGTAGATGTTAATAATATTTTGTTATTCATACAGAAGAATTATAAATATATATATATATATATATATATATATATATATATATATATATATATATATAAGACAGAGGAAGAACAAATAAAAAATGTGGTCAAAGACAGGCAGAAGAAAGAAATGGAGAATTAGAATTCTATACAATTATTAGGATTTTTATGCTGTAACATACTTATTTAACTTTTCATTTATAAGAAAAAAATCCTTCTGTGCTTTGTCTTTACAATGGTATAAAAAATGTAACATTTGGAATTTAAAGTCTGTAGTTAATTTTCAGCTCCAAAGGTTCTATAGTCAAATCTACACTTAGGACATTGTAGCATCATTACAACCCATAATATCACTTACTGAATGTGAAAATTAAATTAAAAATTTTAAGTTTTGGTACCTGAGGCATGGTATGCATTACCTAATTAGTCATTCTTAGATCATTTATTCCATTGTTCTTTAAGTAATGCCCATCATTTTATAGTGATGTTATCAAAATTTCCAGTGTTTAGACATTTTGATTCCATCACTTAGAGCAATGTTAAAACACTAAACCTGTCCTTCAGCTTGTAGTTGCATGGGTGTTGATAAGATTGCTTCTTGATTACCATTTGAAGCTGACAGTAACTCATATTTATCTCCTATTAAACAAAAATATATTCTTTAATGAATATACTATTTGGCTGTGTTCTTTCATAACTTATAATCAAATCTAGGAACTTGTGGCTTACTAAGAAAAGCAGTCTACCTAATACTGAGATACATCCTGTATTCTATATTCTGAAATACAAATTTTGCAGCTATTTCTCTTTTCCTTTTATTAAGTATATAAATAATGGAACCTGGTATATTTCGTCAAATGGCAGTTACAGGAACATCCCCTTTAACAAATATAAGGCCAATGTAGAAGTTTCTCGTACAAGTAAAAGATGAGTATGAGGCAAGAGAAACGTACTTCTAATCCAAGTTTTTAGGAGGGAGGATCATGAGTGTGAGATCAGCCTGGGCTATACAGCAAATTCCAGGTCAGCCTGGGAAATATGTTAAGATATTTTCTATATAACTTGTTTATATTTTCCTATTCATATTTCTTTCCTTTTTGTTTGTATAGTCTAACTTTCAGCATGACTTGTTTGTGTGTTTCTTTACAAAAAAAATGAAGAAAATCAAAATATATCTGGTTAAGAAGCCATCACTAATGCTATCATGTGACAATTAAATTTATACAAAATATATTAGTTTATGTTTGGTTAAAATTGCTCAAAATGTTTACTGATTCATGAATCCTCTCAGAAGCAACTGCAATTTTTAAGAAAATATAATTATTTAAATTTGAATTTTCATAAAATGCATTTGAATTTCTTGTTTTATTAGCAGTAAACTATGGAAATTTAACCTGGAAAAAATAACACCTGCTGAAAGGGCATAAAGCTTTTTAACACTGATGGGATGTAAATAATATAATTTATTAAAAATTAATTCTTGTTTATAATTTATAAATATAAATTGATAGGCAGCTGTAGTATATGGTCTCAAAAGATAGTTTGCACATTAATAGGTGAAAAATATATTGCCAAAGTAAGTGCTTGTGAATAACTAATATGAATGCAATTTTAGTATTCATATTACTTATAAAAGAATTTAATTTTTCTTACCTTTTCTTATACATACCAATATAGTCAATATGTGAGTATATAAACATTTACATTTCAAAGGAAATAGCCTTACTTAAAAACTATCCTAAAATATATATGGACTTACAAAAGGCACTGGATAGCCCAATCAATCCTGAGGGGAAAAAGAATAATGCTGTTTCAGTACTCTCCCCCACCCCACCCTACATGATCCTTCATGTTCCCATCGCCACCCACCCCCAGTCCACTCACAAAATCTCTTCTATTTCTCCTCAGGGATATGGAAAGAGTGGACTTGAAAAGGTGAGAATTTGGGGGTCAGGTAAAACCCTGGTGAAAGGTAAACTCCCAGAAATCTACAAGGATAATCCCAGCTAAGACTTCTAGCAATTGTGGACATGTTGCCTAAACTGGTCATCTCCTGTGACCAGGTAAGACTTCCAGTATAGGGATTGGGACAGCAATCTTCATTGTTGTTTAATTAATGTTTAAACCACTTAAACATCAACCTACTGTCTGCCCTGCCTATGGGATGTACTAGAGTAAGGGAGGGGCACAGAGATTGTGGGAGTGACCAACCAATAATTGGTCCAGCCTGAGACCCACACATGAGAGGAAACTCACCACTGACATTGCCTGGAGCACTGGGACCCAAGGCTGGTTGGTCCAAAGACCTAGGATAGAACCATGCATAACTGGAGGGAAAAATGCCAATGTAATTATACCTAATGATACTCTGCTGTACTCACAGATTGAAGCCTACCCAAATAGTCATCAGAGTGTCTTTATCCACCAATTGATGGAAAGAGATGCAGAGATTCACAGTCAAACATTAGGCAAAGCTCAGAGAATTCTGATGAAGAGAGGGAAGAAGGATTGTAGGAGCCAGAGGTGTCAAAAGACATCACAAGAAAATCCACAGAAACAACTAACTGGTGCTCATAGGAACTAACAGAGAATCAGCTGAAAACCAGAAAGCTTGCATGGGACTTACCTAGCCCTTTGCATACATGTGAAAGTTGTATAGCTTGGTCTTCTTGTGGGACTCCTAACACTTGAGCAGAGGCAGTCGCTGACTCATTTACTGGCTGTTGGGACCCTATTCCTCATACTGTTTCACCTTGTCTACCTTTGATATAAGGCAAGGTGCTTAATCTTACTCCAACTTCACATGCCATTGTTGTTTTTTGATATCCATGTGAGGCCTGCCTTTTTCTAAATATAAATGGAGGAGGAGTAGATGTAGGGTACAGAGAGGAGATGGATGGAGAGACTAGAAGGAGAGGAGGGAGGGGAAACTGTGGTCAGGATGCAAAAAATTAAATTAATTAGAAAACTAATGGCAGAGGGATTGCAATCCCAGATCTCAGGATATACTACAGATCTACAGTGATAAAAATAGTATAGTAACAGCCACAAACAATTATGTAAGCAGACCAATGAAACAAAATTGATGATTCAAACATGAGTTACAAATAACTTTGGCTACTTATTATTTGAAAAATATGACAAAAACATAGGCTAAAGAAAAAAAGCACCATCAACAAATAATGCTAGGAAAACTGTATACTCACACACAGAAGAATGAAATTAGACTCGTAACTATCATCTTGCAGAAAAACAAACTCCAAATGGATCAAAGTCCTAATTCTAAAATCTGAAACTTCTAGAAGAAAACATAGCCACATTACACACGTAAAGAAAAGGACTTCCTGAAAATGACTCCAACTGCCCAAGAAGCAAGGCCAGCAATTGACGTGTGGTAAAACTAAAAAGCTTCTACACAACTAAAGAAACAACCCAGTGAAGAGGTAGCCAGCAGAAGGTGAGAGCATACTTGACAGCTATATATCCAACAGAGGATTAATATGCAAAATATATAAATAAATCAAGAAACATAAAAATAAGAATCAAAAAATAACTGGCTTGAAAAATGGGCCTCAGATCTGAACAAAGAGTTCTCAAAAGACAAAAATATAACTAAGAAATATTTCAACAAATGTTCATCACCCCTTGTAATTAGGGAAATACGGGTCAATAATCTTTGAGATTTTACCTTATCACAGTCAGAATGTCAAAGATCAACAAAACAATGGGAACTAAATGCTACGGAGGTGAGGGGGAAAATACCTTAATTCATTGTTTGTATGATTGCTAATTGGTGCAGCCATTATAGAAATCAGTGTGGAGAATTTTCAAAAAGCTAAAACTAAATCTACCAAATGACCCAGTTATAACACTCCTTGGCATATGCACAAAGGATTTGATATCTTATTCTACAGATACTTGGCCAACCGTGTTCATTGCTGCTATTTCCAATAGCGTGGAAGTGGAAACTTAGATGTTCTTTAAATGATGACATGAATTTGAAGAAGGGTGAACATGGTTATATGGGAGAGAGTAGAGAAAGGAATGGGAAAAGAAAATGTTGTAGTTATATTATAATCTCAAAAATGCAGGTAAATTGATGGAACTAGAAAAGATCATATCGAGTAAGGTAACCCAGACCAAGAAATACAAACATTACATGCTGTGTCTAATTGACAGTTCCTAGATCCAAGTCCTCAGAGATGAGTACATAGCCAGGAGTAACTACAGAGACCAGGAAAGTAAAACGAGGTCATTGCCAAGAAATGAGGATTTGGGAGTAGAAGACAGGGGTGATAAGAAGATACTAGTGATCTGTTCAGTAAAATCATAAATTAGGGCTTTCAGAAGAGGGGATAGGTAAATACAGAAGGGAGGATGGCAAAGAGGAATAGCAGGGTACAAGTGATCTAATAGTGGAAATAGGAAAAGGGATGATCTTTAGGGGAGAGAGGAAATACAGATGTAGGAGAAGGAAGTGTAAAAAAATTCAAGATATCTGAAAAAGACAGGAGGAATCCTATTATTAACTATTTACCATAAAGTTCAATTCCTCTCATTCTCTCTCTCTCTCTCTCTTTCTCTCTTTCTCTCTCTCTCTCTCTCTCTCTCTCTCTCTCCCTCACACACACACAAACACACACACGGACACACGCACACAAAATCTTGGCTGACAATGCTCTCTCCAAGAGCCAATGACTACCTAACAAAGACCCAAATATCAGACCAGACAAGCCCTCTTTTGGGTTGTTGGCCAGGGCTGTCCAAGAAAACTTCCAAACTCAAAGCATATTGTTATTGCCCTTGGTTGCTAGAGGTAGAATCAGGTTAAGAATATGTAATATGTAAAGACTATTCAACCCTAAAACAACAAATAAATCATTAAATACATAGACAAATGAACTGACCTGACAATTCTGAAAATAAGATTTAAAAAGACCCAAATAGAAAAAAAATGGTCTAGTATACATAGTCATAAATAAAATGCAAACAAAATTACACTGAAATTGTCAGCCTGAGTGTTATGGTCTATCATCAGGAAAACAGCAATGCTGATACTATAGCACACAATTAAAAAAAACACTGTACATTATTTGTGAGTAGGTAATTTTTTTAAGAAGCCATGGAAATCAATGTGGGCAATTTCAAAACAAATTAGAACTGTATAGCCCAGCCACAACTCTTAGGAATTTATCCAAATGAATCATGATCAGCATATAACAGAGATACATGCACACCCATGTTTATCAAACCACTACTTACAACAGCCAAACTATTGAAGCAACCATAAGGCCATCAGCAAGTAAACTGATAAAAAGAATTATATGCACTATGGAGTATTTTTCAGAGGAGAAATAAAACCTTTACTTGCAGGGGAAGATTATCATAGTAAGTGAAATAAACTTGAGAGAGAATGACAAAATCTTCATCCTTTCTCTCATTGGATAAGCTAAATTTTAAATAAGAAGAAATAAAAGGACTAATTGGGAGGAGAAGAAAACAGATAAGAAATTAAGTGTGAAAACAAAACAAAACCCAAAACAAACAAAAACAAAAAATCCTATTAAATGTTTAAATACTAAATTGTATAGCAATTTTACTTCAGGATATTTATGCCAGAAATGTGGATACTTTGATTCACAAAGGAACCTGAACAAAAATGTTCATAGTTGACTTACTTTTATTAGACAATAGACGAATAAAAAACCCTATATTCCTCAAACTTAAATCCCAATGAAATATGTAGTTATAAACTAAATCATATTATGAAATTTTTTTTCAAATTAGTTCTAAACATAACTTCCAATAATATTAGATCAGGTATGCTGCAAGGTCAGAAGACAGAATTCATCCAGAGCCTCCAAATACACACACACACACACACACACACACACACACACACACACACACATACATGCACACACAGAAACACCATACTATGTCACATAATATTCCATGAGAAAATAGGCTTAAAACAAGAATAAATACTTTCTTATTCAACATACAGAAATCTATTAGTTCTTTAAAAGAAAACAATGGTTGAAAATAGTTTCCATAAAAATATGAATATAAATACAAAGAATCATTCTTCAACACCCAGTATTGATTTTAAAAAACTATACCAAATTACACATCTACTAATACAATATTGCTCCATGAAAAGGAGTAAAACAAAGGTGTTTATGATTAGTCTTTCTTTGTTGCAATACAGTAGGGAGAGGAAAAGAAGGCATACTAACTAGAAAGAAAGAAAGAAACTAACCTTTGTCACAGATTTAGTTTGTCAGATGAATAAAAGTAAACTACTGGTGAAATGCTGCGGGAGCTACTTCCGCTCCTTCAACCAATAGCCTTTAAGATACCAGCCCACTGGGGAATGTTCTCTTTAGTTTTAAAAAAGCAGTGGTAGCCATGTGCTCTCTCTCTTGCTTCCGGCTTCCGGCTGTTAGACTTCGTTCCTGATCATGCAGAGGGCTGTTGTCTGGGACCGTGATCTGTAAGTTTTTTCCCTTTAAATAATAACCATTTTATTAATCATAATTCCATACTTGTGTGGGATTGTTTTATGACTTACACCTTCATCTGGCGCCCAACGTTTGGTTTTAAACCCCCCCAGATCAGCTGCCTGCCACCAGTTTGGCTTGGCACAGGGCCTCCCTCAGCCACCTCCCCATGTGGATTTAAACTCCACATCTTCTGGGTCTCCACAGGCCCAGACAGTCTCTGCCTGCCTGTTTGCACTTTTCTGAGTGATTTTTAAATCTCCCTTGCAGCGCAGGGCTTAAGCAGCGCAAGTCAGAGGGCAAGTGGTTGCCGAATGCTGCAACCCCTTGAGGCAACTCATTGTCACGTGGAGGCATACATGGCTTCCGGGTTGCTGTTAAATACCCCTGGATTCTGGGTTTCTGGTTCCGTGTATGGAACTGATTTAATTACATTTACTTTGTTGAGAAACTCATATTTCCCAGTTTTTAACAAATACTAAGGCAGACACTGAAACGGGACCCCGTTTCTGTCATCTTTGCATTGGTTCTACGTGACTTGGCAACAGCGCCACCTGCTGGATAATAGGTAATATGGCAGTTTTCACTTCCATTGCAACTTTTACATCTTTCTTTACTAATACAATGGATTATATCATGCGAGGTTTATATGACTACGGGGATACCTCAATTTATTGGTTACTAGGTTTCAGTTTTCTTCTCCATATTCTATCATTAAGGAAGAATATGGCACTCCTGAGAACAATACAATTTTAAGGACTAATAATGAATGGCTAGTTGAAAGGATTAAAATTATTGAAAATCAGAGGTTATCTGAACAACTGGATATTATGAGAGGCAAAATTAACTCCATGTCCAAGGGTACTAGGAAGTTACCTAAAAGGGTTTACACTGTTGAATTTGACATACAGAAGTTATCACAAAGTTTTGATAAGGTAACAGACTGAATGTACCTCCAGGATGGCAATTTACATGATATCCAAGAAAAATTCAAAGAAGACATGTTATCTTTGAAGGGAAAAATTAAAACGTTGGAATTACAGGTACAGAATGGGGACCAAAAAATTGATACCTTAGTGAAATCACTAGAAACATATGCAGGTCAGGAGATTCAGGCTTTATGAGAGATAATGATAAAGAGATTTGAAATGATTGAGGTAACTATTGGAGTTGGTGAGCAGAGTAAGAAGGCACAAGGACAGGATATAACATCACCACTGGCTGTCAGAACTGGTTTACTTAGGGTTTTAGCATCATACCCTGTAATTTACTCTGACAAAGCATCAACTTCTAAAGGCTCAAAGGGAGCAAAAGAAGGTAAATGGACACCAATATGAATGAAAGATCTAAAGGAAATTAAGCAAGCTGTCGTTAATTATGGCTTTCACTATGCATTTTTTAAGGAAATGATGAGGACGTGGGCTTCTAATGTCAGAGCTACTCTCATGATTTCTCTCAATTAGTGTCCGCAGTATTGGATGATGGACCATCCTTGATGTTTAGAATTTATTTCAGAGAAGAATCCAAACATATAGAACAGCAAGGAAGAGCAAAAATTCTTGGCATAGGAGCGTATACTGATCCACAGGTCCAAGCTCTTTACGATGAAGAAGTATTGTCCCTATGCCACAAAGCAGCCTTAAATGCTTGGGATAGGATACAAGAGCTAGGCAAAAGGTTCGAATCATATACCAGGGTTAGGCAGGGACAGAGAGAGCCCTTTAATGACTTTTCGCAAAGATTAATTAAGGCTCTGCAAATAGGAGTAACAGACCTAGAAGCTAGATGAATAATTCTTGAATCTCTGGCTTTTGAAAATGCAAACTTAGAATGTAAAAAGATAATTGGGCCTTTAAGGTCTAGATCAGCACCTATGGATGAATGGATTCAGCATATGATGAATGTTGAGACATTTGGCTATAATGATGAATCTTGGGTAGGTGAAGCAATTTGCAAAGCAATGAGGAGACATCAAACTGCCAAATGTTTTAATTGTGGTAAATTAGGACATCTGAAAAGTTATTGCAGGCAAGGAATTTCTAGGAATATTATCTCCTCTGGGAATGACAGAAATAGGAGACCTTGGCCTTCAGGTATATGTAGGAGGTGTGGTAAAGGCTGACATTGGACCAGAGAATGCAAGACAACAACAGACAGACAAGGCAACCCAATACCATCAGGAAACCCCTTGAGGGGCCTCTTGCAGGCCCCCAAGCGAAAAGCAGCCCAGTCATTCCCAGTTACAGTGGAAAACATGTCTCACCAAGAAAATTAAAAATTCCAGTGCCTGCTGTAAAAAGCAATACAGGTCTAAATGATAGGTTAAATGTGGAAGATGAGTCAAAAATTACAGTAGGACAGAGTAAATGTATATTTTGGCAGACTTCTATTAAAGATCAAAGACCAAAGCTAAGAGTCTGTATAAATGGCATCTTTATTAAAGGCTTTTTAGACACGGGTGCAGATGTAAGGATCATTACTCCAGAATCTTGGCATCCGAATTGGCCTCTCGAAGAGGTAGATTTTCAGTTTCTGGGAATTGGAACCCTATCTCGTGTAAAACAAAGCACGAGATGGGTTGAATGCATAGGACCTGAAGGGCAAATAAGAAGACTAAGGCCATATATAGCCAATATAGCAATAAATTTATGGGGCCGTGACCAGCTACAGCAGTGGAATACCCAGATTAACATTCCTGTAATCCCAGGAACTCATAATTCTGGGAAGGATGTAATGAGGTATTATAGTAAAAGGTCACCAGCCACTCAGGCTGTACAAGAACATACAGCAACTAACAAACATTAAGAGGTACCAACAGCCTTACCTTTAAAATGGTTAATTGAGAAGCCAATATGGATCAAGCAGTGGCCTCTAGCTGAAGATAAATTACAGGCTTTGGAACAGCTGGTACGATAGAAACTAGATGCTCACCATATTGAAGAATCAACCAGCCCTTAGAATTCTCCTGTGTTTATTGTAAAAAAGAAATCTGGTAAAAGGGAATGGTGACAGATCTAAGAGCTGTCAACAACATAATTCAACCTATGGGTCCTCTACAATCTGGAATTCCTTTGGCTTCTCTATTACCAAAAGGATGGCCTCTTATAGTTATTGATTTGAAAGATTGTATTTTCACTATACCTTTACAAGAAAAGGATAGAGAAAAATTTGCCTTCACAATGCCTACTTATAATAATTCTCAGCCTACTAAGAGATATCAATGGACTGTCCTCCCACGGGATGCTCAATAGTCCCACATTGTACCAAAAATTTTTAAGTCAGCCATTGGAAATAATTCGTAAAAAAATTCCTAAATCTATAATTTACCATTATATGGATGGCATTTTGTTGTCTGATTCAAATAAAGATACTTTAGAAAGGATGATTGAAGAAGTAAAGAAGTCTTGCCCAAATGGGGATTACAAATTGCTCCTGAAAAGTTTCAAAGAGGAGATTCTGTTAATTATCTAGGTTACAGAATAGGTTTACAGAAAATTAGAACACAAAAGGCACAAATTAGGAGAGACCGGTTACGGACTCTTAACGACTTTCACAGATTGTTAGAAGACATTTCCAGTCTACGACCAGCTGTTGGGATAACACGTGATCTAATAGTTCATTTAAACAAAACCTTAGATGGTGATAAAGATTTGAATAGTCCCATAGAATTAACATCTGAAGCAGAAAAGGAACTGACAATGGTTGAGGAAAAATTACAGGAGGCACATGTTGATAGGGTAAACCCAAATCTTAGCTGTATCCTAGTAATATTGCCTTCCAGAACTTCTCCTACAGGGATTTTAATGCAGAGGGAAGATATTATTTTAAAATGGATATTTATACCACATAAACCAAGTAAAAAATTAAAAACTTATGTGGAAAAAGTCTCTGAATTGATTATAAAATATAAACTGAGACTTCATCAACTAGCAGGTATAGACCCAGCAGAAATTATAGTGCCTTTTACTACTGATGAAATAAAAAAGTTATGGGAAGACAATGAACCATGGCAAAGAGCTTGTGCTAAGTTTTTGGGAGAAATTAATAGCAACTATCCCAAAAGCGATAGACTTAACCTCATAAAAAGAACTTCTTGGATTCTTCCACCAATTATACGTGATGCACCAACAACTGAAGCCCATACATTTTATACTGATGCAAAAAATCAGGGAAAGCAGGTTACAAATCAGAAGAATTGAGTAAGCTGGAACAAAGCCCTTCTAATTCTGTCCAGAAGGCAGAATTATATGCCATTCTTATGGTGCTAAGGGATTTTAAAGAACCTCTTAATATAGTTAAGGATTCACAATATGCAGAAAGAGTTATCTTGCATATTGAAACCACTGAATATATACCAGATGACACAGAATTGACTTCATTGTTTATCCAGGTAAAAGACATAATCAGGAATAGGCTTTGTCCTATGTGCATAACACACATCCGATCCCATATGGGTCTGCCTGGTCCTCTAGCACAAGGTAATGCTGAAATTGATCAATTATTGATTGGAATTGTGTTGCAGGCCTCAGAATTTCATAAAAAACATCATGTCAATTGCAAAGGTTTAAAGAAAGAGTTTTCTATTACATGGCAACAAGCTAAGGAGATTATAAAGAGATGCCCTACTTGCTCATTCTATAATCAAACACTGTTGCCTGCAGGAAGTAACCCAAAGGGTACTGAAAGGAATAAAATCTGGTAGATGTATGTGGTCCACTTTACGGAATTTGATAAATTAAAATATGTACACCACACCATAGACAAGTATTCAGGTTTCCAATGGGCAACTGCCCTGAGCTCAGAAAAGGCTGATTTGGTAATCACACACTTATTGGAAGTTATGGACATCGTGGGCATACCTCCACAAATAAAGACAGACAATGGTCCAGCATACGTTTCTAAGAAAATGAAATGCTTTTTTGCTTATTATAATATAAAGCACATTACTGGTATACCAAATAATCTTACAGGTCAGGCAGTTATAGAAAGGTCAAATCATACAATAAAGGATATGCTGAACAAACAGAAAGGGACAGAAAATACCCCCAGAAATAGATTACATAATGCTTTGTTAACCCTGAATTTTCTTAACGCTCATGAGAAAGGAACAACAGCAGCAGAGAGGCATTGGATAATGGAAAAAACTTCTGAATTGAATCAACCAGTATATTTCAAGGGTGTGTTGACCTCACAATGGAAACCAGGAGATGTGCTACGTCTGGGAAGGGGTTTTGATCTTGTTTCCACAGGAGATGAAAAATTATGGATGCCATCAAAATTAATAAAGATTCACTTTGAAAAGGAGAAACCTATTGAAACAGAGAAATGACAGCTCATCCATACTGGTGATGACCATTACAGGTGGTAAGAAAAGGATTTAGGATGTGGTCGGGGTCCTGTTCCTGTCTTTGCAGGAAAATACTCACCTTCAAAAGTTCATGTATATGTTTATGAATATATAGAGCTGGTTTTAGAGTTGGACAATGGCTCTGTCCTTCTTTAAATCCAAGCATGTTGTTAAAAGCAAAAACCCAGAGTTTCTATCTCATGTGAAGAGCCATTTGATGTGAGACAGAAAGAAAAAAGTATTTAGAAAATATCTTTGCTTTTCTTCATATCTATTTTTGTCTTTATCATACCTTTCATTGAACATATATGTCTGTATATGTCTATATAAGTAATGTTTAAGTTTTCCACAATGAACAATGAATTTTCTTCCAGTGATCTTTGAAGTTTCCAGGAAGAAGATGGGGCCACATAACAACAACTCCACCTGGTTGATATGATGTCATGACACTGATAGCGCTACTACAAGACCTGTTTTGGGTACCAGATGCACAAGATGGTTCCAACTTGGTTCCCTGAAATGGTGCACATCTTTTACAACGTTTTGGCCAGACCTCCACAAAATACTCAGAGACTATTTGTAATTTTACCATACATTAATCTTGAAATTTAACCATCATTTTACTTTCACAGGATCCCCTAGAAAGAACGTCGCCCCCATGACAGCTGGATGTAATTCTAGAAGACAACGTCCTCTCTCCCAGCAAAGTTTCTCCTCAGGCTTAGGGACATCATTTTAGGGGTTGATTATAATTGGTATATGGTTGAGGGTTGGGGGAGGAATTTTATAAGCTCAGGGACCTTTTTCGAAAAAAAAGAGGGAAAATTGGATGATGGGATAATAGATTGGTATTTATGTGTTATTCTTTACAGACAATTACATTGGTATAGATTCTTGTATATTGATACAAAATTAAAATATATCATATATTGTATGCATGCATGCTTCTAACTCTATTTAAAACATTTTTATGTATTCATACATACATACATATATATATATATATATTTACGATATTGCAGTGTACATTTCTGCCTCTGATCAAGATACTTGTACACTGTTTACATTTGGAGGTCATTGCCCTAATTTATTGCACAGTTGTTTATTGTCTTAGTCTTTAAGTTAGATAGGTATTAAGAATTATAGATCAATAGTCATCTATGTTTGTCATACTTATAGTTAGACTAATCAGGTTCTTTAGATACATAGAGAGTATATTCTGTATAGATAGATGATCTTCAACCACTTCAAGGATCCTGTGGAACATGGCATTTAAATAACTTAGGGTTTTGTTGACATGAGACATAATTGCTCCTGGCAGCAGTTATCTATTCTTGAGAGAATGTTGAGCACCAAAGACACTCCACATGGAGCCTGTTTTCTTCTTGGCAAAAACTGGCCTTTGGGCAAAGAAATGCCCATGCCTCAACCACTGACAAGGTATAGTATCCAGAAATGGATAAACAGGACTGTCAAATCTTGCCAAGACAGGGTAAGTTGGTTTTGAAAATTTTCTTGCCTTTGAAAATGGTCTGTCAGTTATTCTAGGCCATAGCCCAAGTTGGTCGCTTCAACATTGCAAAATGAGACTTTGGGTGATTGCTCAGGTAGCTAATTGTCTCTGTCATATATCGTTCGCTTTGGAAGCTACTTGATTGTACTTCCTGCCTGCTCAAGTGATATTATCTCCCTTCTCAGGCCTTCGATAGGGTTGAAGATTAGATAATCATAGTTACAGTCCTCTTATGAACTAACCAAGCCATCTCCAATACAAGACTTAGAATCCTTAGGATAGAATTTTATCAAAACATTTAGCATATGTTCCTTGCTTAATATTGTTTATGCTGATTGTAATTCTAATCTTATACTTGATATCTGTTCCTAATGTATATTGTTTTGTATTGGGTTTGGAACTCTCTTACTTAAACAAAAAGGGGGAGGTGCTGTGGGAGCTACTTCTGCTCCTTCAGCCAATAGCTTTAAGTTACCAGCCCACTGGGGAATGGTCTCTTTAGTTTTAAAAACGCAGTGGTAGCCATGTGCTCTCTCTCTTGCTTCTAGCTTCTGGCTGTTAGACTTCGTTCCTCATCACGTGGAGGGCTGTTGTCTGGGATGGTGATCTGTAAGATTTTTCCCTTTAAATAATAACCATTTTATTAATCACAATTCCATACTGATGTGGGATTGTTTTATGACTTATGCCTTCAGTGAAATATTAGAACAACATTTGTCAAAAGTCCTGGGTTACATACAATTTCTAACCATATCTTTAAGAGAATAATAAGTTTCACTTAAATTTTGTTTATAACAGGAATAATGTTATGAAACTTCTATGAAATTTTCTAAATTTAAGCTCTTTTCTTTACAAATGCTACTCAGAGAAAATTTTAGAAGATTTTAAATGAAAATGGTTGTCATTTTTATTATTACGTCAAAAGATTTTTTAATCCTAAATGAGGTTGTTTTTCACATATACTCCTATTAAAACAACAAAGATCACTCTCAGGGACAAGGTTCATTCTTATGATATCTAAATTATACATTTCATTGATTAATTAGAAGTCAACTATGTACACATCATTCCAAAATAAATTACATTATTTTTCCATAAACTTATCCTATATTTTTCTTACTTTTTCTTTAAAATTCTGTTATAATTTTGGCTTTGAGTGTAACAACATCTTACTTAACTGTAGTGTATTGCAAAACATTGCTACAAAGTAATCATTATTAATAGCCTGGTATGTGAAATTTGCTTTCCTTCTCTAAGTATAAATGTTTACACAGTAATATTTATTTAAAAAATGCAAATATACATCCTTCTATGACATTTATGTGATTATCAGTTCATAATTTAACAAATTATAATTTTTATAAAAATATAGCTCTGAATTCAGGAAAATAACAATTTACTTTTTCATATTAACAATATGACTTAGAGGTATTGTCTCCAATTAATACAATTAATATACCCGTTTTGACAAAAATCTATACCACATAAAGAAAGCATACTTGACCAAGAATACTATTTTTCTCCTTTTAAAAGAATTCTTATATTTTTATTCTAACCAATATACTATCTTATTATTTATTATTTAATTTTCACTAAGTATTGATTTGTGTTGCTAATTGGTATGTTTGGTGTATCCTGAAGGCTCCATATTAGTATATTTTCTAGAGTATCAGACCAGATAATAAAAGTAACCATATGTTAAATATTATAAGGATATAGATGTATGAACCCACTACATTCAAGTATCTCCTATTGCTTCTATGTGACTTAATTTTTATATACATGGTATTTATATAAACTATTTTCACAAAATGACACGGTTTTTAAAGCAGAAAATTATGCATTATATAAAAGTTCTGTTATAAATATTATATACAATGTTATATGTAAAATTGTCATTTTATTATAATTGAGCAGAACTTTCATTTTGTAACTTGTTACTAACTGAACATTAGCATAATTCCAAAGCATTTAATGATTAATTTTGATCTTTTGCTTGTGAATATGCTAAATTTATTGCACATAATTATATGTGTATAAATAAAAATGTTATAGATTTTAAGTGTACTGTAAAAAAAAGAAAAAGAAAACCTATGCTTGATGAAAAACTTTAGACTTTAGCTCTATAAACAAAAAAACTGGGGAAAGATATCAAACATTTATACAGTCTCATTAAAATTTTTGAATTAAAACACTTTAATAGGGAAAATGATGATTTTTTTAACTATCATAAGCAGATACAAAAATCCCATATAAAAAATAATCATTCAGTTATGAGAATGGATAAGGAAACTATGGTACATTTATACAATGGAGTACTACACAGCAGAGAAAAAAAATGACATCTTGAATTTTGCAGGAAAATGGATGGAACTAGAAAACATTATTTTGAGTGAGGTAACCCAGACACAGAAAGATAGTTATCATTTGTCCTCACTCATAGGTGGTTTTTCAACATAAAGCAAAGAAAACCAGCCTACAAACCACAATCCCAGAGAACTTAGACAATAATGAGTACACTAAGAGAGACTTACATAGATCTAATCTACATGGGAAATAGAAAAAGGCAAGCTCTCCTGAGTAAATTGGGAGCATGGGGACCTTGGGGAAGTGTTGAAGTGGGAAGGGGAGAGGCAGGGAGGGGAGCAGAGAAAAATGTAGAGCTCAATCAAGATCAATAAAAAACTCAGAAAACATTAATTCATATATTTTATGGTGACATGTCAAAAATCTTTCACGTGTGATAATAAAATTGATTATAATAATGCTTACTATGGCCATTTGAATTCAATATAGGTAGGTCCTTGAAAGTAAAAAAAAATAGAAAAAATAACAAGTATTAGTTAGACAAACTTAAAGTGATTGCATTCACAGATGGAACTGCATTCACAGATGGAACTGAATATTTGCTGAAAAATAATCTATGGATACTATATTAGATTTTAAGTAAATTTAACTAAATAGTTTATTTAAAATTAAACATAGATTTTTTTCTTAGTATAGCTCATTGCCCTATTTTTTTTAATGTAAGACATACAAAACTCTTCTTACAGATGTTATTTTAATAGATTATCTAGGGATGACCAGTTGAAACCAAAAGTAGTTATAATTGATTATTTTTGCCATTTTTCTGATGTCATGGTAAGAGACTTCTGTGATATAACTATCAAAATATATTTGAATACTTATGCAACAAAGCTAAAAAATAATTTAAAAATTTTACCTCTATCTCCTGTGTTAATCATCTCACTGATGACAAGTTATAACTTTCAAATTTGTTAGTTATAATTTATTTCCTGCACTAAATCTTGCATTTATTGTATAATTTAAATTATAATTTAGTCTCTTAAAATTTAAATTTTTGGTATTGTCAGTTAGGATTTAATAATAGTTTTTGTGAAAGAGTGTAAAACATTTCTTACACTAACAGTATATATGATATCATATTACATAATATAACCATTTTGCAACATATCATTTCAAGAACCTACTCATATTATTATTTTCTTTTTTGGTTTTATGAGACAGGGTTTCATTGTGTAACAGTCCTAGCTATCCTGGAACTAGCTCTTATAGACCAGGGTGGCCTTGAACTCACAGGGATTCACCTGCCTCTCCCTCCCGAGTCCTGGTATTAAAGGCGTGTGCCACCACAGCTTGGCCTGTTCATACTATCTTAGAATGTCAATTACAATATAGTAGTATAAATGATAAAATATCACATAATATGAATTATTTAGGACCATCTCATATTCCTTGGAATATCTTTAACACAATTTAATAGCTGTATTAGAGATATTAATAACTACTTGAATAGTAGTATTGCTTTATATTAAACTTAATATTTGCAGATTCATTACTTTTAATGATCTTCCAAACACTTCCAAATAATTAATGTAGAGTAATGAAAGTTTCATCTCTAAATATCTTTATCCAAATGACATAATATTCACTATTTAATTAAACCATAAAGAAAATAATTTTTATTGAAGAAAGGAAAGATAAACACAGCATGACATATTATAAGGATTTCTAGCACTTTCACTAGTACAAGAAATAGAAATCAAATCACAAGATCATCACCACACAGAGATTCTGGAAATTGACCTAAGTGTAGGCACAGCATTCCAAGTATTCTATCCCCCTTGTGTTGATATGAGTTAGAAAATGAAAATCCTTCACAAACTTTTAAATTCTGCTTCAAAGACACTCAATCACTTACTGTAATGAAATGAGCTATCATCACTCAGCTTTCAAGACAAACAAAATATATTCTCTAACTGAAAACTTGTAATTTACTTCGATAGATCAATGACAATATTTGGACTGAAATATTGTCCTGTGTATAACTATAACAAAATTTAATTGGCTAAAAATTAACAGAGTGCACCAAAGGTCTCTGTATCTATTTCATATGTTCAGGATAATACAAGTTGTCAAAATGTTTGATTTAAAATGGATTAGCTTGGCCAGTGAGATAGCTTGGGCCAATGATTCTCAACTTGTGGGTTGTGACCCCTTTCGGGTTGAGCGATTCTTTCACAGGGGTCACATATCAGATATGGTGCATATCAGATATTTACAATAAAATTCACAAGAGTAGCAAAATTACAGTTAAGAGGTAGCAACAAAATAATTTTATGGTTGGGGATCACCACAGCATAGAGAACTGTATTAAAAGGTCGCAGCGTTAAAAAGGAGGAGAACCACTGGCTTAGGGTATAACAGCACTTTAAGCACAAAACTGATGACTTCAGTTTATTCCTTGGTATAAAAAGCAAAGGAGAAAATGAGGGGGAAAATCCACTCTACAAATTTTTCCAATGACATCCACATGCATTCATATGATAAACATACTTCCCCCAATAAAAATTATTATGATGATAAAAAACAGAATAATACCAAACAAAAGGATTAATTTCTTAATACAGAGTTAACTGAACAGAGCCCATCACTCAGGAATCTGGTTGAAACTTAGTGCCCACAGAGAAACAAGAATTTTAGCATAGTCAACAAGTACCAAAGGCTTCTTACCCTTCTAGATATAAATGTTGTATGGCTACATGCATTATATTTTCCTTGAGCACCTCAAATTCTGCTGATGGTTATGCTTAAGTCCTATTAAAGTATTTTTAGTAAATACCCAAATCCTGCTTGAAAACATTGTCTAGTCCTGAAATTCTTTTCATGAACAAAGAATTCCTACGTTGGCCTTACTTGAGGTTTCTAAAAGATTTGGTGAGCTTTACAGGCTGTTATGGAAGACAGAGCAGAACTCTGTTTCTCACCCTTCACTGCAGATGTTTGTAGTGCTACAAATAAGAATCCTAACCATATTAAAGTTGAGTCATGTTAGAAAACAACTGTTTTCCACTTCAAGGACTCTTAAGCCACATCAATGCAAGACATTTTCTGAAATTGTTAGAAAATATTCAAATTGGGCCATATAGTGTTATTTTTTCTATAAGTATAAAATAAGCATACATTCATACAGAGACTTGTAAGTACTGTATGTATAATGAAGTAAGAGAGTGAGGACAGAAACTGAAAGATTTTTTTAAATGATTAGATGACTAAGGAAATTGCATTGGACAGAAGGATGTGTACATTATTTTTTCAGTGTTGTTTTTTCAAATATATGCACATATGCATGTGTGTAGTTGATGTATATGTCACATGTATACTCATTCATATAAAACAATACATAAAGATGAGTTAACATAAAAGAAAATATATTCATGTAAATATAGTGTGACAGATTAGACAAGTGAATGCATACTCTAAATTGACTGTAACAAAAGTAAATAGAAAATAGAAATGTAGGACATATATAACATGAAATTATGTTTGTACAGTCAACCAAATCCATTATTTCAAATGAAAATGAAAACAACAAAACAAATAATCAAAACCTTCTGCTTCTTAAGAAATCTGAAAATTATCATTTTGACCCTGCAACAACAAAATCTGTACTAACTGAAAAATGTATTCTTCTTAATCCTTAAAAGAACTGTTTCCATATGTAGAAATGATCATCCTAAATATGTAAACACATGCCAACAGAGAGTCACAGCATAACATAACTGAACAACAGCAGAAGGCCACTCATAGAGAGGAAATTAACGGTATTGTACTGCAAAGAAATGAACCTCTGAGAGATTGAGAAGTCTTCTGAAAATTCAAAGATCCAAAGACAACTGGGGATAAAGGATCAAGTAAGCCAACAAGGTGAACATATTCATCTATAATCCCTATATTCCAGGAGAAGATAACACATTGGGTAGCTTAATCAAAGCATACACATATCTTCAAATAAAGGCCTATGTACCTCTATTCCTTTCCACAACATGAAAGATACTTTCTTTTTCATTTTAGAAGGCAAGCTCTTTTAAAATAAACAATTTAAGGGGATAAAGAAAGAAAAAGATACACGGAAAATTCAGATACAGCAGGTATTTTGGATTTTATGATCAGGACTTCAAAATCAGTAAGTTCTGAAAAAGGGGGACTATGTATAAATAGAGAGATAAAATAGATGTGCAAAAGGGTGCCCTATAAATAAGCAAGATGAAATTACACAATATTTCAGGGCATTGTAACTTTAATAATTACAGAGAAACTGTCAAACTTAATATTTATAAATTATAAAAGTGATCAAACTCAGAGATCTGATCAAACAAAAATCAGTATAATCAACCTCATTAATGTAAGGTAAATCCTCATACCATAGCCTAGGTAATATACTTATTAGATATAAAATTTTACCTTAAAAGTTAGGTACTACTCAAAACTTAAGACATATCTAATGAAAACATTACTTAACAAATTATGAAAATGGGAAACTTCCACTGAGCTATATCACAATAATAATTGTGTAATTAAAGCATTCTTAAATTCTATCGTGGTGTCTAAAATTTATGCAGTCGTACAAAAAAATAAAATATTACATTATTTTTTCAAGTGGAAGATTTATTGGATAGATTTACAGAGGCAACTTCTGAGAAGGAGCAGAATGAGAGAGAGAGAAAGAGAGAGGGGGGATAAGAAGGACTCTCTTTTTATAAGGGGATATAGCACATGGACATAAGCTCAGTACTCTCCTTAGCAGTTGTAATAGCTACAGTGTCACATCTTGGCTACTGCTGCTACTGTGTCCTGCTAGGTTCCTGAGAGCAGGCCAGTGCAATTGCCTGATTGCTAACATTCTTCTCTTTTGTTTATTATAAAATTGTGAGGAAATAATCAGGGATAACACGTGAGGTGGGAATGGGTGGGTTTCCTTCTTTATACTGCTTCCTGTTTTCTGGTGGCATCTGCATTTTTGGAGAACCGAGAAAACTGGGATGCTGGCCAAGTCCTGGGCTGGCTTACTATTTCACTGTTGTCCAATCTTTGTGGGACCATCAGGTGCTAAGAAAATGCAGGTCTAGTTGAATAAGTCTGTGAGGTTGGACCACTTTGAAACTGTTCAGGATGTAGATTTTGAGAGGACCTGGCAGGATGTAGGTAGAACAGAAGATAAAGTTAAGAAGTTTAGTGAGGAAAAATTTTATTAGGTCCTGGTAATTAAGGAAAGGGAAATCCTACCCCTAAGAACAGGTAGTAGGTCTGGAAACCAAGGCTATTGATTGCCAGTATTTCTATGGAGTGCATCAGACTGTGAATCTGACCTGTTCAAGGTGAATCCAAGTCAACTCCCTGGAACTCACAAGAATTTTTTGAGTTTACAGAAAGAAGTAAGATTGAGACAACTAAGTAATCTGTACTGAAATCTACATTGTAGGAAAGTCAGTATGCTCATGTCTCTGAATCATAGGGGACCCAAAATTCATTCTGGTTCAATGAATTAACACTCTTTCATCTATCCAGAAAACTGGATGTATATAGATTAGGCAGATGTTTTTAGTACAATGAGAAGCATTTTTTTTTAAATCGATAGTTAGAAAAAAAAACAAGGGGAGTTTACAATCTTGAGTTTGTGACTATGATATTAGTGGTACTCTGCCAGAGCTAGATTCGTGGCTTATCAGAACTCTATTGATTTATGTTAGAACTATGAATTTTTGAAGTCTTAATATAACAGGAGCTTAGTGTGAGAGAGAGATCTGAAACATTTTATTTTTATACACCTTAAATAACTTCCTCTTTTATTACCATTTAAGCTTTTTCATTCTCAGACTTTTATAACTTGCATTTACATACATTAGTAACTTGATTTGCATACCTCAATTCACTTTCTTTTTTTTCCATACATTGTTTTGTTTTATTTTTTCCATTCAAGAACATAATTAAAGATAAAAAAATTTTTTTTTTCCTTTCTTCCCCTTCTCCCGGTCCCCTCCCACTACCCCCCACCCCTCCTCCCTCCCCCTTCTTCCTTGAAAGAGGGCATGGTGCCCTGCCCTGTTGGAAGTCCAAGGCCCACCCC
>PVIU01013683.1:0-54590 GCA_004026605.1 Ondatra zibethicus | reverse complement strand
GATAAGGAAAATGTGGTACATTTACACAATGGAATACTATACAGCAGAAAAAATAATAACATCTTGAATTTTGCAGGAAAATGGATGGAACTAGAAAACATTATTTTGAGTGAGGTAACCCAGACACAGAAAGACAATTATCACATGTACTCACTCATAGGTGGTTTTTAAACATAAAGCAAAGAAAGCCAGCCTACAAACCACAATCCCAGAGAACTTAGACAACAATGAGGACACTAAGAGAGACTTACATAGATCTAATCTACATGGGAAGTAGAAAGTATAAAAAGACAAGATCTCCTGAGTAAATTGGGAGCATAGGGACCTTGGGGGAGGGTTAAAGGGGGAGGGGAGAGTCAGGGAGGGGAGAAGAAAAAGATGTAGATCTCAATAAAATCAATAAAAAAAAAATCCACTAAAAAAAGGGAGGGAACCCATCCATAAGTCCTCCTCCATGACCTAAAAGCACTGGCGGGAGGGTGAAGGTGAGCATGCTCTTTTGTCTGCTGGTTTGAGGTAGGGTCTGACTATGCAGCCCTAGCTGACCTGAAACTCCCTGAGGAGACCAGGCTGACCTTAAGCTCACTGAGACAAGTTCTAGGATTAAAGGTATATGCCACCAGGCCCACCATGAGCACTGCTCTTAAATTCAGCTGCTCTGTAGGCCTTCAACCTAGTTCTAATATTTTAACCCAAAATTCTCCAACTCATAAGAAAATTGCCTCCAACTACTGTAGAAAATATTACCCATTGTCTTCCTTGAACTACAACCTATTAGCACAGACTCTGGCATGTAAAAGAGGTATAAAGCAATTCTCTTCAGCTGAGGTCCCTCTGAAATGACCCACAGGAATACATTGAACAAAGCCTAGGAAATCTCTTACCTTTAAACACACGTGCAGAACAGGATAACTGTCAAATACCTAGACAGGAGAAAGACAAGAAACCAAAACTGAGGCCGGCTCCTTTGAGTATTTCAGCCTTTCACCCTTAGAACATCACAGTTCTAAAATGAAGAAGGCATGCCAACAGTGCAACAGAAAATTAATTATAGAGTAAGAACTCTCATAACTTAAATCCAAGAAAGGAGCAAAGGGGATCAAGGAATTGATTCAAACTGAGGATATTGAAAAGATAGCATGATTAGAGGCACTTTGGTCTGAAACTTTCAGAAAGACTTTATGAGATGGAGAGAAGAGGGAATGACATTTTAAGCTGACAGAGCATCCTGTGCATAAACCAGTAGCAGAGAAAACTGTGTTTGACAACAATAAAGGCAATCAGAGTTAGAAGTGTAGTCAGATCAGAGAACCTAAGGCAAGAGGGGAGAAAATGGGGCAATGACAGGTAGTAAAATATTATTATTATACAGGCAAAAAAAAAAAAAAAAACAAAAAAAAAACCAAAAACAAAAACAAAAAAAGCAAACCCAAACAAACAAAAATGGAGGGAGGGGGACGGGGACAGTCATAGTGGCTAGAAGGAGTTGCCCAGAATGAGTAGGGGGTCATGGAAGGGTGAGAACAGCAAGGAGGTGATTCTGGAAAGCAGAGCCATTGAGTCAGGGTCGGCTGGGGAGGCAGGTCAGGGCCCCATACTTTCATCAAATTGATGAGGATACTGAAGTCTCGAACAGCCATGTTCCAATATAGGAGCTTCTTTTCATGAACCTGGAGACAGCCAAACACAGGTCTCAGAGTCACAGCCAAATACTTCTACTGCCCTCCCACTAACACAGCTGGTCCATTATCCCTTCTTCAGAGATGTGGCAACCAGTTAACTCATCAGAGGCTCACACATAGTGTGATGATATCAGAGTACCTCCCAGCAAATCAGTTACTGTCAAGTAGGTAAGCTTCTGCTGGCCATCACATCTCTGGCTTCTGAGTCTCTGGGTAGCCCCTGTCTACCTCAGCTCTGACTGGGAGGCTGCCAAGGCCCATAGCATCTCAAACGGGCTTGGTGCTCTTTAAGCCACGTGGGAAGTGGCTAATGGAAAAAGTAAGGGGAGCTCAATTCTCACCTCCAACTAGAAGGAAAAAAAAAATCAAACCAGAAGCTGTTTGAAAGAACCCCTAGATCTTGGTAACTGAAAGGAAACAGTTTAGGAGAAACTATACCCAAGACATAAAAGAATTAACAATGCCCATGTAACCAAAGGCCATTTCTTTTTGAGAGCAATGCCCGAAGCACCTGCTGTGAATCTGTTGCTGTGCCAGCCTGAAGACCTCTCACTGTCTTCTCGAGTTCAGCCATCATCACACGGAAGAAAATGACAAAGGTGTGCCTATAGGGCGAGAGGCATGAACACTCACACAATGTACTGTTTACAAAAAGCTTCTAGGAAGCTGCCCGAAGGAAGAAGTCAGGAGAGCAATGGTCATTTACACCTGTCTCTGAAAGTTTTCTTTTTCACTAAGGTCCACTGAAAGAGGGGACTGGAAAGAATTAAAAATGAGCCCAGGGGCTGGGATGTAATTCAACAGATCAGAGTGCTGTGCTTACCTACCCTACCGTACACGGGATTCAGCACACATAGGTAGGCATGGTGGTGCATGCCTGCAATCAAAACACTAAGGAGGAAGTGAAAGCACTAGAACTGGAGGTTTAAGGTTATCCTAAACTACAAGGGAGTTTGAGGCTAGCCTAGAATAGATGACACCTGAGAGAGAGAGAACACAGAGAGGAGCCAAAGCAAATGGCCTATGAGACAATGGAGTTAGCTTGGAGAAGTGATACCTTGACGCAGGTCAAGAGGTACCTTGATACCTCTTTTCACTGCAGTAGCAGTGAAAGAGCAGGGGAAGCCAAGTGTAATCTGTGGCTGTGTTCCCTTCACTGACTATAAGTGGAAGAAAGTCTTTCTAATCTTCATTTTCCTCAAGTAAAACAGTGGTAATGATACCTCTACCTCATAGGAAACAAGATGAAGATGTCTGATAAACTGGAATGACTATAAAGTAAAAGATAACTATTGGTACTGTAAGACACAAAACCATTAGGTACAATAACCAACTGTTTTTCAAGGTGGTTAAAGTATTAGAAAATGGTCTTAAGTCTCATTTTTATTAATTTTAGTGTGTTGGGAGATGAACCCAGGCCTCCCACATGCTAAGTATGCACTATCAGTGGGCTACGACCTTAGCATAAGTCTTAAGTTTAAAGGATAAAAGCACAAACCGTACTTCTTTATCTTTGAAAACTGGTAGTGATACTACATTCCTCCATGAGATCCTTTTTACACATCCTGTGAACGGTTTAAACCTGAAATACTCCCACAGGCTCATGATTTGAACATGGCCCCTAGCTATCCAATAGTGCTCTTTTGAAGGATGAAAGAGCCTTTGCAAAGTAGACCTGGCCGGTGGAGTGGGTAGGCTTTGAAAGGAAACATCTGACCCTGATTCTGGTCTGTTTAGCTCCTGTTTAGTCATGTGAACAAGCTGCATCCCCACACTCTTGCCACTGATGATGGAGCAGATCTCAATACTATATTCAGCTGCCACAATGGACTGACTGTGACCTAAAATAAACCCTTCCCCTTTCAGATTGCTTCTGTTAGATATTTTATCAGTGATGGGAAAAGTAAAGAATACACCTGGATTGCGGGCTCTTCACAGTAAGACTTTTGCTGCCAAAGGAGTGGGTGAGTTTACCCTCTAGTTGAGAATTACATGGAGGACAGTGGAGCAAGAACTCCCTTACCTGGTCAACGTAGGGAATGTAGAGGAAGATGCATCTTTCGGTGCATTGACCAGTTCTGGGACACCAACACCAGCGATCTCCTCTATGGCCTTCAGAACATTGTCTGTGTGCTCCAGGTAGATGCTTTGCAAAGTGTCAGAAGAGTAGGGACACACATTATAGAATTACTATCTGCCCTGCTTACTGGCTACTATGTAAGAACGTTTGCTTTAACACTAGCTCCCTTCCTGGGTCCTGCATCTCCTTACCAGGTGCACAGACAACGGAGGCAAATGATCAGGAACCCAAACAAATCTCCCCTCTTTGATGCTCATTTTCTCAGAAATATAGTCAGTGGTGGAAAGCTGATTAACACAGTAACCACCTGCAAGTATATTCAGTATCCACAAGTACTCTATGGAAATCCATGAAGGAAAGAACAAAAAGCAACCAGCATTACCCTATTGTTAGAACCAGATCAGATGGTGAGTGGCCAATTTCCAGAGTTGTAAAAGTACAATACATGGAGTCGAGTGGTGGCATAGGCCTGGACTCTCAGTCACTTGGGCAGATAGAGGCAAGAGGATCCCAAGTTCAAGGCCAGCTTGGGTTACAGAATGAGTTCAAGGTGAGCCTGGGCAACTCCCCAGTCTCAGTCTCTCTCTGTTACTGTCTGTCAGTCTGCCTGTCTCTCTCTCACACACACATAAGAGAAAAGGAAATTCAAGGTATGATACAGGAACTTAGGTACAGCACTGTTAAATACATTAGAGCTCAAGAGCTAGTAAATACACATCACCAACAATAACAAACTTTTTAGCTGGGCAGTGGTGGCGCATGCCTTTAATCCCAGCACTCAGGAGGCAGAGGTAGGTGGATCTCCACGAGTTCAAGGCCAGCCTGGTCTACCAAGTAAGTTCCAGGACAGGCTCCAAAGCTACAGAGAAACCCTGTCTCAAAATCAAAAATCAAAAAATCAAACCAAAATGACTGATAAATGAATAAACTTTTTTCTTCTTTATTTTGAAGGTTTATTTTATGTGCATTGGAGTTTTGCCTCTCTCTCTCTCTCTCTCTCTCTCTCTCTCTCTCTCTCTCTCTGTGTGTGTGTGTGTGTGTGTGTGTGTGTATGCCAGATCCCTTGGAACTGGAGTTGCAGATAGTTGTGAATTCCATGTGGGTGCTGGGAATTGAACCCAGTGCTCTTAATTGTTGAGCCACCTCTCCAGTCCCTATAATAAACTTTTCTAAAGCAAAAAATCAAAACAAAAAACTTCATGAGAAGCTACCATGTATTATGTTTTCAAATAAATTTCCCCTTCTCTCTCCATGTAACTCTAGTGACATTCACTTTATTTTTGTTTTTCAAGACAGGGTTTTTCTGTGTAACAGCCCTGGATATCCTGGAACTTGCTCCATTGACCAGGCTGGCCTGAAATGAAGAGATTTGCCTGCCTCTGCCTCCCAAGTGCTAAATCAAGTTTCAATTCGAAACACAGTTAAGGGCTGGAGAGATGGCTCAGCAGTTAAGAACACTGCTGCTCTTCCAAAGGACTCGAGGTCAATTCTTGGCACTTAGTGGCTTACAAACACTCGAAGCTCCAGTTCTAGAGGATATGATGACCTTCTCTCACCTCTAATGCCAGTACATACACATGGTGCAAAGACATGCAGGCAAAAAACCTATATGATAAATTGAAAAATGGAAACACAAAGAGCCAGCCTGATGGAGCACACCTGGAACTACAGCACTCAGGGGTAGAGGCAGAAGGAGCAGAGGTTCAAGGCTGACCTCAGCTAGACACCCTGGAAGTGACGGATATGTCGAGACATGATGAGCAATAAGTGTATCTGATTAACTGTCAACAAGGAAGGACACACTGCAGACTACTCTATTCTAATTGGATTGTTGTAAGGAATTAGCTAATAGCAGCCTGCAGGGGGAAAGCATCCCCTGCAGGGGGATCCAAACTCTAAACTATGTTCATTCTAAACCATCATTTGCTCTCAAGTTCCCCTAACAGAGGTCATGACTCAGTCCCTAACCAGATGACGGACCCCAATAACAGTAAAATGGAAAATGCAATCTGGCTCCCTGGAAGAAAGTAAATATCTTACCAAAGCAAATCATGCAGGTGATCATTAAAATTGGTGTTCTTTTCTCTTTCCCCATGAGGCCATGCACGACAGAGCAGTTGTTTGGCCAGGGAGGCTGTTTGGAAAACAAGACAAAAAGCATTCCATTCCTGATAAATCGGCCTTAAATAAATGTTTTTAGATCTGCAGGTACATACATGTATACCTGGTGCCTGAGGAAGTGGTAGCGTCCATGTGAGTGCTGGGAATTAAACCCAGGTCCTTCACAAGAACAAGTGTTTTTTTGTTGTTGTTGTTTTTGAGACAGGGTTTCCCTGTGTAGCTTTGGTGCCTGTCCTGAAACTCACTCTGCAGACCAGAACGTCGTTCTGTAGACTAGGCTGGCCTCTGACTCACAGAAACCAACCTGTCTCTGTCTCCTGAGTGCTGGGATTAAAAATACGTGTCATCACCGCCCAGCTTATTTTTAAAAAATTTTAAGGTGTATTTTTAAAAAGTTTTTTAAAAAGAATTTTCTGTATGTACGTGTATCTATGTGCATCTGAGTGCAGGTGCTGGCAGAGGCCAGAAGAAGGCCCTGGCTCTCTGCAGGTGGGATGGCATGCACTTGTGAGCTGCCTCAAGTGGATTCAGGTCTTTGGTGACAGAAGCAAACATTCTTAACTGCTGAACCATTTCAGCCCCAGATTATTATTTTAAATTTAAGTTTATGGCCTAATAGGCAAATTGTTTTCAGGGCAAGTGTCTTGTGTGAGTAACTCAATTGTTTAAGTGCTTGTCTAGTATATATTAAGCTCTAGGTTCTATCCCCAGCACCATATACAACCAGGCATGGTAGCATATGTCTATAATACCAGCACATAGGAACATAGGGCTGGGAGGATCTGAAGTTTAAGGTTATCTTTAGCATGATCACAGCAAGTCTGAGCCTGCATGAGCTTCAAGAGACCCTTAAAAAAGGGGGGGAGGGGATGGCTGGAGAAAAAATAAATAAATAAAAATAAAAATTAGAATCTCATTGTATACTGTAGGCTAGTCTCAAACTCATAATATTCCTTCAGCCTTCAGGGTACTGGAATTACAAGCAGATAGCACCAGCCCTAGCCTTAAAAACAATGTTTAAAAAGCTAATTTGGCCGGACGGTGGTGGCGCACGCCTTTAATCCCAGCACTCGGGAGGCAGAGGCAGGTGGATCTCTGTGAGTTCGAGACCAGCCTGGTCTACAGAGCTAGTTCCAGAACAGGCTCCAAAGCCACAGAGAAACCCTGTCTCAAAAAAAAAAAAAAGCTAATTTGTTCCTGTTCTATTAACCCAACTGCCATAAATAAAACCATTTGTCTAAGACTAAGTATACTCTACTTAATGACCCTGTTCTAAAGCACAAAAACATGGCCACCTGTTTTAGATCAAACTCTATTAATATAGGAAAAAAGATTTCTTTCATATTTTAATCTTGCTTTCTATTGTGCCAAAACTGGGAAATAGAATTAGTGCTTTGCATTCCAAGAACTATGATAAAGGATACTTAAAGAGAAGGTCCTAAGTTCCTGGCCCCTAGGGAGGCATGGTGACACATACTTGTACTCCCACAACTGGGGAGGCCAACACAGGAGGATCTGGAGTTCAAAGCCAACGTGGCTACACAGTAAGATCTCCTCAGAGATGGAGAGAAGGGAAAGGGAAAAAGGGAGAGAGAAAAAGGGGGAAAAAGTCAATAGATGATTAAAAAAAAGCATGAAAATGAACACATGCTTTAAAAAAAGACAGGAGGCTGGGCAGTGGTAGGGCACACCTTTAATCCCAGAACTCCAGAGGCAGAGGCAGGCAGATCGACGAGTCTGAGAGCAGCCTGATCTACAAAGTGGGTTCCAGAATAGACGGCACTATACAGAGAAACCGTTTCAAAACAAAACAAAATAAAGCAAAAAAAAGGGTCAGGGATGTGGCCGGTACTTATTTCCTCGATGTTGCTTGTGATTTTCTTTCATCTTTATTCACTTTGTGATGTATGGTCATATCTATGCACCTATCTATCATGTGACTAAAATAATAAAAAGATGGAGTGTTTGAATGAGAATGGTCCCCATAGGTTTTTTGTTTAAATACTTGGTTCTCAGCAGGTGGAACTGTTTGTTTGAGGGTTAGAAGGTGTACTGGAAGAGGTGTGTCATTGGTGGTGGGCACTGGGGTTTCAAAAGCCCAGGCCATTTCCAGTTAGCTCTCTCTGTGTTCTGTTTGTGGATCAAGATGTAAGCTTTCAAAGACAACAAACATTCTAAATTCTGATGCTCAAGATCCATCCCCAAATCAAATTAAAAGTAAGACAAAAAGCCCTTGTCTCAAAGCACAAACCATATCTGTAACCCCTGAGGAGAGAAAGTTAAATGACATCCCATATACAGAACTCAAAAACCTGTGTCATGTTCAAGATGATCAAAACATGTAAAGCATGTGAATCAACTCAAAGATAGGAATGAAATGATTCTGCGCAAGAAAATAGTAGCAAATGACTGTAGGAAATGAGAAAATATAGGATATAAAAATTGAATTTAATAGTTAGAAACACCAAAAAGAAACAAACTGAAAAAAAAAAAAAGATGTAAGCTCTCAGCTACAACTCTATGCCATCTCTGAGTACCAACTGCCATGATTCCCACTATGATGGCCATAGACTCCAACCCTCTGAAAGTGTAGGCCCAATAAACTCTTGTTTAAGTTGCCTTGGTCTTGGTCTCAGTGTCTTATCATAGCAATAAAAAGTATGTAAGTATCTAAAACAAGAATGAAGCAGATTATTATGACTTATGCAGGGTATGTATGTCTATAATTCTAGTACTTGGGAGTAAGAGGAAGGGAGGATTGCTACAAGTCCAAGCTTAGCCTGATCTATACAGAGTTCAATGCTAGCCTGAAGTACATAGCAAAACCTTGTCTTAAAAAAAAAAAAAGTCAGCCAGGAAGTGGTGGCACACACCTTTAATGCCAGTACTCGGAGGGCAGAAGCAGGCAGATCTCTGAGTTCCAGGACAGTCAGGGCTACCTGGAGAAACCCTGACTTGAAAAGAAACAAAAAGATAGAAAAAAAAAAAGAAAGAAAAGAAAAAAAATCTAAAGATAAACAAAATAATCAAGGACTGAGAAAAAGGGCTAAAGACAAACCGAAAGTTAGATAGTAAATGATCAAGGATGGCAGGTAAAGCTCAATAGGTTAGCACTGGGTTTCATTTCAAGTACAAAAAAAGAAAATTTGGGGCTGGAGAAATGGCTCAGTGGTTAGGAGTACTTGCTGGTCTTCCAGAGGACCTGGATTGGTTTCCCAGCACCCACTAGGCACCTCACAACTGTCTGTAACTCCAGTTATAGGGGAGCCAATACCCACTTCTAGTCTTCAATAACATGATATACATGAAAGTGAAACACTCATACATATAAAATAAAAACAAAATAAATATATCTTATTGGGAAAAAATCTAATTAAAAAAGAAACTAATCAATTAATCTAACCAAAGTTACACTAAGCAGTGACATAGTCCTTTCTTAGAAAATGGTCTCTTTGGTGAAGCAAGAAGAGGGCATGTCCATGATTTTGTGGGATTTACATGTAATGCTCAAAGTTCTAGGAAACACCAAATTTACAAGTGTAAGATATTAACCCTATTCATATCCCCCCCTCTCAAAAAAGGGATCTGGGACCATCACCAAGATTTTCTTTCTTCTGGGTAGGTACTGCAGATTTCTCCAGAAGAGCCATCAAAAGTCTGAGAAGATAAAGACCACACTGGAAACTGGGAATGTAGTGGTGGAAATTTTGCAAGTAACTGAAGCTCTGGCTGTAAAGAAGCAAGAAACAAAAGAACAGACACAGGCATCACATCACATGCATTAAAGATGTTTTTACATGCACGCCAGTCACCCAAGTCTTCCCCAAGTAGTTTACAGTCATCAGGTAAAGGCCTGCTGACAAGTCGGCTAGCCTGAGTTGAATCCCAGAAAACTAAATAGTAGAAAGAGAAAGCCGACTCCTCTAAACTGTCCTCAACCACATACACACACAAAAATGTAAATGATTACGAACAATTCACCTTACTTTCAGGTGCCTTAGTACCTTCTTTCTTTTTTTTTCTTAAAGATGGGGGTCTCACGATGTAACTCTGATCTGGAACTCACTTTGTAGACCAAGCTAGACTCAAACTCATAGAGATCAATCTGTCTCTGCCTCTTGAGTGTCGTGATTAAAGACATGTGGCATCATAGTTAGCATAGTACTATGTTTCATTCAAGAATCTAACAGAAACGTATCTTTTACAGAGAAAGCTGGACAGAAAAAAGCTACATGGACAAAATTTTCGCTTAAGGAGTTCACGTACACTGAGAAGCCCAAGCATCAGAATACCACACAAAACTCTGCATAAATTATTTGGTATTTTTGGATGTTATGGGTGGTGAGGAAGAGCTCATGAAGACTAGGTTGACCCTGAACTCACAACAATGTGATGGGGGCACTACAGGACTAGTTGCTCCCTACATACCCTAAACTGCTAGAAGACAAAAGTAGGTCCTTAGATAATCCAGAGTTGGCTAAGAGTAGGGAGTAGTGGCACATGCCTGTAATCCCAACAGTTAGGAGGCTAAGACAGGAGGATGGTGAATTTGAGGCCAGCCTAGGATACATAGTATGAACCTGCTTCAAAAAATTCAAAAGAAAAGCTGGGTGGTGGTGGCGCACACCTTTAATCCCAGTACTCAGGAGGCAGAGGCAGGCGGATCTCTGTGAGTTCGAGGCCAGCCTGGTCTACAAGAGCTAGTTCCAGGACAAGCTCCAAAACTACAGAGAAACCCTGTCTCAAAAAACCAAAGAATAAAAAAAATTTTTAAAAAATCTAAACAAGGGGCTGGAGAGATGGCTAGGCAGTTAAGACCACTTACTGCTCTTACAGAGGACACAGACAGACAGACAAACAGATAGACAGACAGACACACAGACACCCCCCCCAAACAATTAAGCTATATAGGGCTGGGTGTGGTGTTGCATGCCATTAATTCCAACACTCAGGAGGCAGTGGTAGGTGGATCTCTGTGAGTTTGAGGATGGTCTAGCCTACATCATGAGTTCCAAGGTCAACAGAGATATATAATGAGACCTAGTCTCAAAAAAAAAAAAATCTTTAAAACATAAAAAAACAAATATGTTGGCTGGAGAGATGGCTCAGCAGTTAAGAGCACTGGCTGTTCTTCCAGAGGACCTGAGTTCAATTCCCAGCAACCACATGGTGGCTCACAACCATCCATAATGAGATCTGGTGCCCTTTTCTGCCCTGCAGACAGAACACCGTACATAATAAATAAATCTTTAAACAAACAAACAAACATGTTAAGGGAAAATGACAGACAAGTATAGATTTTGTTCACAACTAACAGTGAATATTTTTCAAAAAAAGTTCTGCCAATCTACTAGCATGCAGTCTGACCCACCTGACCAGTTCCTCCAAGGGCTGTTTCTGTTCCATCTGCTTTAGCCGGCTTGTGAGGACCTCCAGGGCTGAGTGCAGGAGATGATGGTTTGAGTGGTGAGTAAATCCTTTCCTAAAGTCAAGTCAGAAAAAGTGGTTCAGCTTATCTCAGGAAGATTACTTGGGTAGTACCTGAGGGTCCGCCCTCTCCTAAGTCTGTGATTCAACAGTTTCAAAATGGAATTTCAAGCTCTTAAGCATGAAATACAGTCACAGATCTAAGCATCAGACTAGGAAGTGAAGTATAGGTGGGTGTGGTAGCATCTGGCAGTAATGCCTGCACTTGGAAGACTAAGGTAGGAGGACTGTTGTGTAGCTAGACGCAGCTACCTAGTATGAGTTTCAGACTAGTCTGAGGCATTAATATGATTCTGTCTTAAAACAGTAACAGCAAAAGGAAGGGTAAGCCAGGTAGTAGTGGTGCACACCTTTAGTCTCGGCACTTAGGAGGCAGAGGCAGGCAAATCTCTGAGTTTGAGGCCAACCTTGTCTACAGAGAGAATTTCAGGACAGCCAGAAATAGCTACATAGAGAAACCCTGTCTCCAGAAAAACAGAAAGAAAAAAACAACAAAACAAAAAGAAGAAAAAACAAAACAAAAAACCCAACCAAAAATCAAAACCAAAATACAGTGCTGGAGAGATGGCTCAGAGATTAAGAGCACTGACTGCTCTTCCAAAAAACCTGAGTTCAAATCCCAGCACCCACATGGTGGCTCACAACCATCCACAATGAGATCTGGTGTCCTCTTCTGGCCTACAGGCATACATGCAGACAGAACATTGCATACATAATAAATTAAAACACACACACACACAAAGGAGCTGAAGTGCACCCAAAATTGCACTTTCTTATGGATCTAACAATGCTCCAGGTTTATTTTGCAAGGGTAACAGAGCTTTTTTTGTCTGTGCATCTCAGTTCTCTAAAATGCAGTGCTAACTTTGTCAAATTACTAACTCAGTGTCTAGCCTCATAGGATTCAATAAAGGCTGTATCTCCTCTTGCCATTAATAAGTCAACTCTTGAGGATTCTACCTCAGAATTACCTGTTTCCCTTTCGTTCCTAATCAAGATTATATCCCTTATCATTATATCTGCAGAGCATACGATAATTTTGATTTGTTTTTGTTTGTTCCTTTCCTTTTTTTTAAATGTAGTCCTCTGCAAGAGGACCTCTTTTTTTTTTTTAAAGATTTATTTATTATGTATAACATTCTACCTCCATGTACGGCCACACGCCAGAGGAGGGCACCAGATCTCATTACAGATGGTTGTGAGCCACCATGTGGGTGCTGGGAAGTGAACTCAGGACCTCTGGAAGAGCAGCCAGTGCTCTTAACCACTGAGCCATTTCTCCAGTCCCGTTTGTTCCTTTCCTTTCCCAAACTATCAGGCAGACTACTGCCAAAAAGATTTTTCTCAAAAGAAATTATTATCATGACTATGATGCCAAAATTGCTTTCCTACAAAATAGTTAAAAGCTGTAGAGCTGGTTCAGTGGTCAAGAGCCCAGCTGCTCTTTCAGAGGACCTGGGTTGCATTTCCAGCACAAGGTGGCTCATGGTCACATGGGCCTCCAGTTTCTGAGCTCTCTTCCAACTTCCTTGGCTCCTGCATACTCATTGTACACAGGCAGACACTAAGGCACTTACACATATGCAGGTGTGCATACACAAAACAAACACTAAAAACTACAACAAAACAAAACTAACTTAAAAAGTTAAATCTGCCTGACTTTCAAGAATCTGCATAATCGGAACCCTATGCCTTCTCTAGCAACACCTTCCTTTTCCTTTCATACATTTTCTGTGTGTAAGCATGCTTCTGTGTGTGTGTGTGTGTGTGTGTGTGTATGTATGCATGCGTAGGCACAATTTCCTTAATAATGAACGTAGCACAAATTCTAATTGGTCTTAATAATAAAAACTCGAGTCAGGTATCAAGGTAAAGCCTGAAAGACCAGAGACAAAGAAGCAAGCCACAGCCACCTCTTACTTCACCAACTTCTCCCCCTTCCTTACCACTCCCTCTTTCCACCCAGCCTCGTCATTTCCTGTTTCCTCCTCCCAGGTGCTAGAATTAAAGGTATGTGCCACCACTGTCTGGCACTATGGTTAACTAGTAGCTAGCTCCACAATCTGATCTCCAGCCAGGTTTTATTTGCTAGAGCACAAACAAAACATCACCATAAATGAATACCCTTTTTTGTGTTTACCATTAAAAAAAAAGTCTCCTTGATGAACTGTCAATGCAAATCTTTGATCAGGCACTGCTTTTTAAGTACTAAGGATATAAAAATGACTGACATCTGCCTTTGTGGAGAGTAGGGAAGAAAAATAAACAAGCAATTTTAACAAAATGTATGACATTTTACCAGAAGAGACTGCCAGAGTGTTAGAAGGGAGCTGAGGGCAAGGCAAGGTTATATCTAGTAAAGTTTGAGAAGATGCCCAGAAACTGAAGAGATCCAGTAAGAAGAGGGTGTGGATCAAATAGTCAAGGATCCTGTAGAAGGAGGCATATCTGAAGGGTTTAGGTGAAAGCCTAGCAGGGTGCTGAAAGAACTCAGACTACCGCAGGCAGAATGTGAGACAATGGGTGCAAGAGCAGAAGTCAGACAATGGGAGGTGGGAAAAGCCAGGTTAAAGTCAGGAAAGTCTAACAGCCACCAGAGAGCACAACTGGGACAAGATCAGATTAGATTTATGCTGGGAAGACTGTGGTGACTCCTGTGTGGAGAATAGACAGAGAGAGGACATCTGGAGATGGATGGAAAGGCCAATTGTCAAAATAGTCAGATATGATGGAAGGCTGAAAGCAGAAGGAGATGTCTAGATGATGCAATCAATAGAATTTAGGATTACATGTGGGAAGGAGTAGAAACCAGGAGGCATAAGAAAATAACTCCTGGGGTTTGGCACAAAAAATTGATGATGCCATTTCCAAGTGAGGCAAAGCGGGAGGAACAGTGATATTGTGCTTTAATCCGGATGTGATGAGTCTGAGGTGTCAATGACACATCCAAGTTGGTGTTGAGTAGGCAGTTGGACAGAATTTTGCCAATGGCTTGGAAGCTAAAATTTATCATAAATTTAAGCTTGGGTAAAATTCTCCAGAAAACCTGTTCAAAGAGGACAGATGGGATAAGGCATGACTCAAAGAACAAAATGTTTAGGGATATGCCCTTATCTCTTCTTTCACCCATACTATGCCTCCAACTCTTTCTGTCTCTAAAAAACAACTCCTGGGGCCAGTGGGATGCTCAGCAGGTAAAGGCCCTTGATGCCAAGCCTGACACAATCTGATTTTGACCCGTTGGACCCACTGGGTGGAAGGAGAAGACATTAGTGCACACATATAAAATTTAAAACACATTGTGTTATAATATAGTTCTGTTCTTATTTTAAAAAGAAGCAGGATGGGGCTGGAGAGATGGCTCGGTAGTTAAGAGTATGTACTGCTCTTGTAGACAGTCTGAATTTGGTTCCCAGTACCTATATCAGGTGGCTCACAACTATATGCGACTCCAGTTCAAGGAGATCCCGTATCTATTCTGGCCTCTGAGGGCACAGACACATATACACATACTTTTTAAAATGTAAAAAATAAAATACCATTGTTTCTTTAAAGGCCTGAGCAAGGGTGGGGATGTAACTCAGTTGGTAGAGTGCTTGCCTATCATGTATAGAGTTCTAGGTGCCATCCCTAGCACTACATATAAACCAGGTATGATGGCACAGTACACAGGAGACAAATAAAGGATGATCAAAAGTTAAAGTCCAGTCCCAGCTACAGAGCAAGTTCAAGACCAATATCTATGAGATCCTGCTTCAAAAAGCTCCATCAAATGCCACTGCTTCCATGGTACCACAAAATATTCCAATATTCCAGTTCATAATGAAAAATATCCCAATATTCCAGTTCACTCTTTTATCACATAATTTGAAACTTAGAATTACTCAAAATAATATAACAAATTAACAGTCTCTGTTTTTTGGTTTGTTTTCTGTTTTTCAAGACAGGGTTTCTTTGTATAGCTCTGGTTGTCCTGGAAATAATTTTTGTAGACCAAGATGGCCTCAAATTCGCAGAGACATGCCTGTTTCTGCCTCCGGACTGCTAGGATTGAAGGCGTGCACCACCACCACCCGGCTAACAGTCTTTCTTTTTATTAAATAATAAAAATTATTTAAGCCAGGTGGTAGTGCCGCATGCCTTTAATTCCAGTACTTGAGAGGCAGAGGTAGGTGGATCTCAGTGAGTTCAAAGGCAGCCTGGTCTACGGAGTGAGTTCTAGGATAGCCAGGGCTGTTACTGAGAAAGAGAAACCCTGTTCCAAAAATGAAACAAAAAACAAAATTAAAATTTTATTTATTTATTTTTATTTTTTGTTTTTTGAGACAGGGTTTCTCTGTAGCTTTGGAGCCTGTCCTGGAACTCACTCTTGTAGACCAGGCTGGCCTCAAACTCACAGAGATTCACCTGCCTCTGCCTCCTGAGTGATGGGATTAAAGACATGCGCCACCACTGCCCGGCACAAAATTAAATTTTCAAATAGGGGTGTGTGTCTCTGTGTTATTCAGTCTGGTCTCAAACCATGAGCTTAAATGAGCCTTCTGCTTCAACCCTCCCAGGAGCTGGATTACCAACATGTACCACAGTGCTGGCTTCCCTAGTTATTACAGAATGCTGGCTACAAGAATCGGAAGGAGTAAGAGGTCCAGATTTGCTATGTCAGCTCATCAGTAAGCCACCCAATACACTGAACTGCCTAGTAGCACTGGCTCCATAAGACTGAGTGGTTTTATAAGATCAAATGGAAAAGAACAAAGCGCCACAGTAAGGAGTTGAATCCCTTTCCTCCCCTTCTTCTCTCAGGGAATAATCATAAGTAAAGCAAGTACATACTCATTTCCCTCTGCAACACTTCCTACCCACACTCACCACGCAAAGAATGTATGAAAGATTTGCAGCAGCTTCTGGTAGCAGGAAGACATGGTGAGGTGCTCCTGAGCTTTCACTCCTGGCTTGTCGTCGACACTGAGATTTTCAGCACTTAAGCTCTAAAAAGTAAAGAGATTTCAGTCCAGATGCTCCTGCAATTGTTCTCATTCCTCTTCAGCATTTCTCAGTTAAAAAGGAACTCTTTGCAATTAATTACTTACAGACCCACAAAGTTAAGCCTGCCTACAAGTTATTTTTTTTCTTTTCTTTTTCTCTTTTGTTTTTTGAGACAGGGTTTCTCCATGTAGCTTTGGAGCTGTCTTGAAACTTGGAACTCACTTTGTATACCAGGTTGGCCTCGAACTCTGCCTGGAACTCACAGAGATCCACCTGCCTCTGTCTCCTGAGTGCTGGGAGCATAGGCATGTGCCGCCACCACTACCTGTAAATTTTTCTTTTTTTGTCCTTCCTCTCCCTCTTTCCCTCTCTCTCAAAAGCTCCAAAGCCTGCTTGTCCTGCTGCTCTGAACATTCTTGCACCCTCTCTGAAGACCGTGTTCAATCTATGCAGCTGTTCACAGACTTCTACTGCTAAGTCGGCCTGCTTTCCTGACGGCTAACTCAGAAGGTGTAACTCTTTCTTCCTCTTACCTCCTCCCTCCTGTTTCTCCTCCCAGAGCTGCCTACACACAGTAGCTTGCCTGCCTGTGCTTACATGGTTTACCGTCTTATAATAAGACAGTCTTCTAACCTGGAAGTAGTTATGAATGTTCTCCAGATGGTTACACATTGGGGTTAGCAGTTGAACAACACAACGAACAATGTCCTGGACAGATCTCTGATGAAGATGTGAGAATCCAATATTCCGGCTTCCTTTATTCTACAATAAATCTCAGAGTTATAAATGGAAAACTAGATAAATTCTTTAAAATTAACCTTTATGAAAGTGTTCAAAGTTGTGATTTCAGATAGGAATAGACAGAAGAGGTAATTTAATTGCCTAAGATAATATTATAACAAAGGGATAAAAATGATAGCAAAAGAAAAAAAATTTCCCTTAGTTTCATTCATCTGAGAGAATGGATTTTGTAGAGATAGAACAGGGTTTGATTAAAAAGTGTAGACATGGGGCTGGAGAGATGACTCAGAAGTTAAAAGCACTTATTGCTCTTGAAGGGGATTCTGGTTTGTTTCCTAGGACCCATAGGATGGCTCACAACTGACTGAAACTCTAGTTCCAGGAGGATCTGAGTCCCTCTTCTGAACTCTACAATAAGCACGTGGAACACACAGGGAAAATATTCATACACATAAAATAAAAATAAATAAATATCTTTTGAAAAAGTATAGACTTTCTAGGCATGGTCACATATGCTTTTAATCTCAGGGAGATGGAGGCAGGAAGATCAGGACTTTAAGGCAATTCTCAGCTACATAGTGAATGCAAGTCCAGCCTTGGGCTATAGGAGACTGACTCAAAGGAATATCACAACTAATGAGTTTGAGCTCACACATTCAGAACAAACAACACACACATTCATATTTTACCTATTTTTCCATCTGCACCACCCAAGTACTTCCCCGTATGCTAGGTGCTTTTGTTCCTTCTATACACATCAGAGGCTCTGGCCTCTCTAGGCAGCCAAGTTCTAAACAGAGTTTTACATACAGGCTTAGTTTGGGAGGCTATTAACATCAAACCTGAAGGTTGCGGGTGCAGTTCAGTGGTAGTCTAGTACTCATGAAGCTATGGGTCTGACCCTCAGAACTGCAGGAAAAGAAGGGAAGACCTGAGAGAGATCAGGATTTAAAATGTTTATGACATTTAGAAATAAAACCATGTCTAGGGAGTCTTTTCAATCTTCTGTTTCAAACACACACACACACACACACACACACACACACACACACACACACACACACACACACACACACACACACACACACACACACACACACGGTGCGAAGGATCCGGCCTTGGCCTTTAAGTGTATTATGCTACTACAGCCCAGCCTGTATAGGACAAGGCAACTATGATCTGGTAACAGGAATGCCATCATGTCACCTAGGAAATTAAACACAACACTAGGATACTCACCACTAGTACCTGCTTGTTTCCAAGTTTTCTAAGCCCAGGCCTATGCTTGTGTCTCTACTAACCTTGAGGAAGCACATTCTCTTGGCAAAAGAAGGTGTCAGTATATTCTCTAACTTCTGGGAAAGATCTTCCAGCAGGAAAAGCAGCTCTGCAGGCCCAAGCTGTACAACTTCTGTTGCCTGTAGCAGAAGATGAAAACTAACTTCAATCATGTCCTATTCACAATGCTTTTGCTATAGTTCATGCTCATCCTTCCCATTGGGTGAGGAACTGAATTTGACTTTTAGTTTAAAAAGAAAAGAAATAGGGGGCTAGACAGAAAGCCCAAGGACTAGAGCTCAGACCCCAGGACCTATGTAAACAGTGGCAAGTACTCAACCCACTCAGTCATCTCCCCAGACTCCCCAGTGGCCATATTTCCTTCTACCTGTTCACTACTATTCACTGCGGTGAGTCATTCTGTAAGTACATGGCAAGACACAGAATGGTGAAATATTGCACCTAGACTGTGCATTCAGTACACATTTATGGAGAATCTTCTGTGAGCAGATTGATGAAGAAAAATGTAAAAAACACAACAAAATGCACATACACACACACACACACACACACACACACACACTCTACTGACTCCACTCTGAAGGTGCCTATAGTTTTACAACTATTAAGTAAAAATCCATATTGTTTTAAATATTTTAGTCTGGAGAAATTCCATTCTCCAGGAAAATCCTTATCAAAAGTTACCTTCTCTGTGAAAATAATCTCTATTCTCAACGTTATTAGAACACTCTCTTATTGACATCCAGATAGTAACACAGTGTGGAGCAGTCATGTCTACATCCTCTACTACACTTCACGGACTGAAGTCAAGTCATACTTGCAGCATGCTACGTGTGCTACTGCACTGCCAGTGTGTCTAGGTCAGCAGTCAACACAAAAAACAGCCTCTAGAAGTATCTATTTGATGCTGAACAAATGTCATGAAAACAGAAAAACAACACAGACTTCTTTAGGCCCCAACAGTACTCCTATTAAAGCACACTTAGTGCTTCTAATTGGTAACCTGTTGGTAAGGCTCACATAACCAGCACTGTGTTTTATAGCCTCTAACACACTGAGAAAACCTGTGACTTGCGAGCAAGCTGTGTGACAAGGACTAGTGCAGTGACCACTGAATTCATACTGAGGCTTCTGAAGTCAGAGACCAGCCTTTCCTTGTCTGTCTTCCCCTTTGCTCTCACCTGTCATCGCTCTTCTCACACTGCTAGGAAGGACTCTGCCACTGAACAGTATACCCAGATTTCAACTTCATCTTTTGTTGTTTTGTTGACACAGAGTGTCTCTATGTTAGTCCTGGCTGTCCTGGAACTTACTATGTAGACCACGCTGCCCTTGTATCTGCCTCTTCCTCCCAAGTGCTGGGGTTAAAGTCGTGTGCCATGACACCTGGCCAACTACTTTAAATATCTCAGTGTTCTTGAAATAGGAACAGACCTGAGGGACTTGCTAGAAAGGTTAAGTTCTAGGAGTCTAGATTGTCACTTACTTCAGTGTGCATTTCAGTGTCTAAGATGAACTTGGTCACAAGTCCAGAGTGCAGAATAGAGAAGACTTCAATGTCCAGCTCTCGGAAAAAAGCGCGGTAATCCTGCAGCGACACAAACGCCTTTCCTTCCTTTGCTGTGGACTCCTGAGGAAAAGGTGGAGCAAACAAAAGAACTAAAGTCTCAGCTATTAACCTAATTAAACAAATATTTTAATCTAATTTTATTTTAAAATTGTGTGGGGGTGGGTGGGTAATAAACACATGTGTGCAGAGACATTGATTCCACTCTAGCTGGAGTTACAGGTGGCTGTGAGTTACCAAAAGTAAGTGCTATAAAACTGTCTGGAAGAGTAGTAAGTACTTTTAACCATGGAATAATTGCTACTCCCTGCCACCCAAATTTATTTATTTGGGTTTTTTGACATAGGGTTTCTCTGTGTTGCTTTGGAGCCTATCCTGAAACTAGCTTTTGTAGACCAGGCTGGCCTCCAACTCACAGAGGTCTGCCTGCCTCTACCTCCTGAGTGCTGGGATTAAAGGTGTGTGCCACCACCACCCAGGCAAATTTAATTTTAACTAACACACTAAAGTCCAATACTGATGTAGGATGCCACCCTGTATGCTGTGAATATGTGTTGCTTTTACTGGTTGATGAATAAAGCTACATTGGCCTATAGCAGGGAAGAATATAGCTAGGTGGGAAAACCAAACTGAATACAGGGAGAAAGAAGGCAGAGTTGGGGAGACGCAAAAGTTGTCAGAGAAGCAGGATGTGAAGTAACAAGTCATGAACCACTTGGTATAGCACAGATAAAAAAAAAATGGGTTAATTTAAGTTGTAAGAGCTACTTAGTAATAAGCCTGAGCCATCGGCCAAACAATTATAATTAATATTAAGCCTCAAAGTGATTATTTTATAAGCAGCAGTGAGGACTGGCAGGTGGGAGAGTAACTAGTACAGCAGGGCAGAGCGGGACAGAGAAAAGCTTCCAGCTATACAATACACGTTCATGTTTGGTAAAAAGTTCTAATTTCCTTACATCATCGCATTCCTTTCACCAAATTAAATATCCCCTAAGCCACAGCACTTGATACAGTAAACCAATATAAGCCAACAACACCTTTGGTTGCTTCTATCTAAGGCTGGCCTTGAACTCACAGAGATCCGCCTGCCTCTGCCTGCCTCTGCCTCCCGCGTGCTGGGATTAAAGGCGTGTGCCACCACTGCCCTCCCCCCTGGTTTTTCAAGACAGGGTTTTTCTGAGTAACAGATTTAGCTGTCATGGAACTAGCTCTTATAGACCAGGTTGGCCTTGAACTCACAGAGATCTGCCTGCCTCCAGAGTGCTGGGATTAAAGGTGTGCGCCACCATCAACCACACCATTTGAGCCATCTTGCTAACTATATTCTGTTTTTGGTTTTTTGAGACAAGGTTTTGCATGTAGCTCAGATGGCCTCAAATGTATGATCATCTTCCTGCCATAGACTCCCAAATGCTGAGATTATAGACAAGTACCACCACATCCAGTGCTGTAGGACAATGGTTTGTACCCTGTCAATTGTGTTTTAATAAAACACTGATTGGCCAGTAGCCAGGCAGGAGGTATAGGCAGGACAACCAGACAGAAAGTAGAGGTGGGGTGACAAGAACAGGAGAATTCTGGGAAGAGGAAAGCTGATTCTACAGTCGTGACCCAGCCACAGAAGAAGCAAGATGGGACTGCCTCGCTGAATAAGGTTCCGAGACACATGACTAACATAGACAAGAATAATGGGCTAATGTAAGTTACGAGAATTAGTAAATAAGAAGTCTGAACTAATGGGCCAAGCAGTTTATAACTAATGTAGACCTCTGTGTGATTCTTTGGGACTTAATGGCTGCAGGACTGGGTGGGACAGAAAAACTCAGTCAACAGAATGGCGTCCAACAATCCAGGTCACTAAGTTTATGCTCTGGGGTCAAAAGTAGAAGTGGTTAAAATGGAGAAAGGCCAAAAGAAGTATATATAAAAGAATGTCATGTTGCAATCCCAACACGCAGGACATTAAGGCAGAAGGATCCTAAGTTTGAAATTAGCCTTGGGTACCTAGTGAGACTCTGTCTGAAAACCCCAAGGCATAGGGTGGTATATTCTAAGATACAATGTGATAACTACTATAAAATAGAATTCAAAGTATCATAATGGAGCAAAATACAGGCATAAAATACGCAGAAGATAGAAAAAGCAGCCATCTGTGCTGCAGCAATAAGGACTATTCTACTTTGACTTCTGTGGCTAAGATAAAACACTCTGATCAAAAGGAACTGGGAGGGGAAAGGGCTTATTTGACTTACCTTTCCAGGTCATACTCCATCACTGAGAAAAATAAGGGCAGGAACTGATGTAGAAACCATGGAGGAGCATTGCTTGCTGGCTTGTTCTCTAGCTTGCTTCCTGTTCATGCTCAGATAGCCTTCTTAAACAATCCAGGCCTACCTGCCTAAGTATGCCACCCATAATTGACTAGGCCCTCTCACATCAATTATCAATCAAGACACTCTCTCACAGACATGGCTGCAGGCCAATTTGGTCTGAGCAATCTGTCAACTGAGATTATCTCTTCCCAAGGGACTGTACATGGTTTCCAGTCAAAAACAACAACTAGAAATTTAGAAAATAGTATGAACTCTGCTAGGCAAGGGTCAATCCAAGGCCCAGGAGACTTCATTTGCCTCTCTCCCCATTTCTTCCCTATGAAGCAAACACAGAGTAAGGCCAGCCTTACTCTCACTGAGGAGGCACAAACCTCTGTCACATATTCCCATACCTTGTCTACTTGGCTTCTACCAGTTGGCACAGCGTCACATTCTGAAGTGTCTTCTGTTAGAAGTGTTTCATTGGAGGACGCTTTGCTGCTATCAGCTTTTTGTTTCCTTGCCCCTGCATTGCAGAAAGAGAAACATGACACATAATCAACAAGAACAGTTGACAACAGAACTCCTCTGGAAGGGAGGAGGGAATTTTATATTCAAGCTACACAACATCACACACGTCCTAAAGAAAGCTCGGTGGCACAATTTTTTAAATTACTGTCTAAGCACAGCTCACTAACCAACTGTGCCATTGGCATTCTTATGTTTTTAAATACTAATGCTACGATATGTCTAATTCAATGTGGCTCAGACAGGGACAAGATAGCAATGTACTCACCTATCTTTCCTTTGTTTCTGTTTTTGGTTGAAGCAGCAGAACCACTCCAAGGTATCACATTTAAAGTAGCCAAGTCAACATTTGCGAAAGGTGGAACATAGTCTGGAGTGACTGAAACAGAGAAGGAGTAATGAACACCAAACACAGTGATCCCATTACCCAAATACCTAGAAATAGGCTTCCAAAATCACCACCGGCAGCAGTGAATGCCTATAACATATACTACTCCAATCATCTGATGTGGTTTGGGCACAGCAAAATGGAGCTTAGAGATATATTATAATACAATAACTGATTAGGATCCATTAATATAAAACCACTTTCAATAAGGACATGAAATTACCAACCAAACAAAAAGAAACTAAAAATATATTACTTAAAAATCCAAAGATATGCCAGGTGGTGGTGGCGCACCTTTAATCCCAGCACACGGGAGGCAGAGGCAGGCGGATCTCTGTGAGTTTGAGGCCAGCCTGGTCTACAAGAGCTAGTTCCAGGACAGGCTCTAAAGCTACAGAGAAACCCTGCGTCAAAACAAAACAAAAACCAACAAAACAAAACAAAAAAATCCAAAGATACTAATGTTTGGTCACATCATGTTTTGTTTTACATACCATTATTTAAGATGAGGGCCTGAGAAAGGCTTATTTTCCCCAAAGAATTAAGCTGGCATTTTTTTGTTTTGTTTTTGGGTCTGTCTGTCTATCTCTCTTTAAAATAGAGTCTCACTATGCAGTCCAGGATGGGATTGAATTCATAGAGATCTGCCTGCCTCTGCCTCCAGAGTGCTGAAATTAAAACTGTGTGACACTACACTTACTCCTAAGCTAGCACAAAAAAAATTTTATTAATGTGTATGAGTATTTTGTCTATGTGTATATCTGTGCTCCACATGCATGTCTGGTAGCCACAAAGGCCAGAAGATGGTACCGAATCCTGTGGAAATGGAGTTATAGACAGTTGTGAACTGCCATGTGGGTACTCTGAACCAAACTTTTCTAGAAGAGCAGCCAGTGCTCTTAAATGCTAAGCCATCTCTCCAGTCCCATAAGCTAGCATTTTAAATCAACCAGTTAACTTAATGGTCAGAAGGAATGAAAAGACCTTCATCTTTATCGCTGTCTTGTGACTATATTTAAGAAAGCAAAGGTTAGCTGGCTGTGGAAGCAGAAACAGGTAGGTTTCTGTGAGTTAGAGGTCTGCCAGGTCTACAATTCGAGTTCCAGACAGCCAGGGCTACACAGACACACTCTGTCTCAAAAACCAAATAAATGAATAAATCTTTAGAAAACCATAAAGGTAAGCTGCTCATCCCCTCAGCACCCGAGGTTTGGGGCCCAGCCCTTCTTACCTGCCAAGCACTTCTCTAGGATTTCCTGAAGTTTCACAAGGTCCTTTAGCCGACTAAGAACTTTGCCCTTCATCTCAGGAGATGTTTGTTGGCAGAAGGCATTCACAACCTGTAAAGCACAAATTCTATTCACATGTGGACATTAACTTCATTTGCTTTACTTTGCTGGGAATAAAAGGTTCTTTTACTAGACTAATTTTTTTTTAATATAAAGCATATGAGCCTGGTACGGTGGCTTATGTCCATAATACAAGTACTTGGGACACTGAGGCAGGAGCATCACCATGAATTTGAGGAAAGTCTGGTCTACACACAGAGATGCAGACCAGCCAGTTAGACTGTCTCAATCAAAAAGTACAATGAAGCAGATATATCTGTACATGAAAGAGTGTGACACAAAATGTGCTAATCTGGGAGAAAATGGAAACCTCATAGACCAGATTTGTCTTAAACTCAGTGTGTGGTCGGGATAACCTTCAACTCCTGATCCTCCTTCACAGCCTCCCAAGTGTTGGAACTAGACACAGGGACGTGTCACCACATACACAGAGTTATGTGGTGCTGGGGATAGAAGTTAGGGCTTCATGCATTCATTAGTTTATAGCAGACAATTCACAGCTGTCTATATTCTAGCAGTTTCCATAAAAGTTACAGATGGATTAAAAACTGTAATAAACGTATGTAATGAAACTGCAAGAAATAATAAAGTATGCAAGAAGTCTAAGATATGCCTTTGTTAACAGAAAAAGAAGAGTATCTCTTCCTGAAGTACTTGTTTAGAAACTATTTAAAACTTGTTTTAAATTCAGAAAGACAATGTTTAAGAGGAAAAGCTGAATTAGTAAAGAAAAAATATTTTAAGAAGGATTTAAAGATTTTTAGTTATTTGTATGTTTGTATGTGTGTGTGTATTTGTGTCTATTTGATGCGCACATACATATGGGTGACCTTGAAGACAGGAAAGCCTGGAGCTGAAGTTGCCCTCAGCTGAGCCTCCCGATGTTGGCACTAGGAACTAGACTCTGGTCCTCCAGAAGAGCACCAAAGTGATCTCAGCTGCTGAGCTATCACTCCAGTCCCACAAAGTTTTAAAGGATAAAATGACAAACTGGGCAGTGGTGGTGCACACCTTTAATCCCAGCACTCGGGAGGCAAGTGGATCTCTGTGAGTTCGAGGCCAGCCTGGCCTACAAGAGCTAGTTTCGGGAAAGGCTCCAAAGCTACAGAGAAACCCTGTCTTGAAAAACCAAAAATCAAAACCATAAAAAAAGAAAAAAGATAAAATAACAATAAAAACCCTTCTTTCTATAATCCCATTTGGAAATTATGACTCAGCAACAGAAAGCTAACATAGACTGCAATACAGCTGTGTTCTCCCTGGGCCAAAATGCAAGAAACCTGATTTTTAACCCTACTTGTACTTAATACTTGTTATGCAATTAGGCAGACTATTTCAGCAAATCAAGTCTTATTCTATATACTTCCCATGTCCCTTTGGCAGGGTCAGTAACCTTTCTAAGCTTTTATTTCTTTGCCTATAAAGTGGGAACTATTGCATAAGTGTGAAGTATAATACAACCAAAAGGCAGAGGCAGCAATGAAACACTGCCATTCCCAATGTCCTCAAACACCCTCCGAAGGGAGGAAACCATACCTATTTCTCCTTGAGTTCAGAGTGAGCAGAGGCCTGTGGCAAAAGGAGCAGGGCTTCCCAGCACAGAAGTGAACAGCCACTCTGTGGAGAAGAGGGACTGCAGATGGCCTGAAAAGCTGGCTACACAATGAGGGCTCTAAGTACTCTGACTGGGACACCAGGAGGACAAATGGTCAGCAGTGTGGGATGTCTGCCAGAGAAGCACAGGCATTGGTGGTTCAGGGAGACTTTGAGGGAGTTTGTGTGAGCCAAGAAAAGAGTTTTCTTTCGAGAAACTTACAGACAGGAAGTGAAACACCCCAGGAATTCTGCTCACCTCTATGAACCAGTTGAAAGTAAGGAATGTGAGTGAACACATAAGTGACCGTTCTTTGGCAGACATGGACTCCAGTTTCTCTCCAGGTTCAAGGTCAGGGAGGAACAGAGGACAATCTGAGAAAGAGCAAATGTCCCACCTTCCTTTAGTTCAAGGAAGAAGAACATGGGTCCTGCTTCCACAGCTACCTACTTCCCCCTTAAGCTCCTATTTGAGGGTTACTTTGTCTTGTCTCAAAAATCCTTCCATATTAGTGTTAAAAGAATACAGCCCAAAACACCAATGCACATAAAATAAGTAAGTCTTTAAAAAAAAAGTAGACAGTTGTGAGTCACCATGTGGTTGCTGGGAATTGAACTCGGGGCCTCTGGAGGAGCAGCCAGTGCTCTTAGCCTCAGAGCTTCTAGCCCCATCAATGTTTTTTAAAAAGTGAATATACGGCTGGAGAAATGGCTCAGAGGTTAGGAGAGCTGGCTGCTCTTCCAGAGGACCTGAGTTTGGTTCCCAGCAACCACATGGTGGCTCACAACCATCTATGATGAGATCTGGTGCCCTTTTCTGGCTTGCAGGCAAAACACTGTATTCATAATAAATAATTCTTTTTTTAAAATTTATTTATTTTATTATGTATAGTCTTCTACCTGCATGTATGCCTGCAGGCCAGAAGAGGGCACCACATCTCATTACAGATGGTTGTGGGCCACCCTGTGGTTGCTGGGAATTGGGCTCAGGACCTCTGGAAGAGCGGCTAGTGCTCTTAACCTCTGGGCCATCTCTCCAGCCCCCATAAATAAATTTAAAAAAAAAGTGAATATAGCCAAGCGGTGGTGGCGCACACCTGTAATCCCTGCACTTGGGTGGCAGAGGCAGGCAGATCTCTGTGAGTTTGAAGCCAGTCTGGTCTACAGAGTGAGTTCCAGGACAGGCTCCCAGGCTACACAGAGAAACCCTGACTTGAAAAGAAAAGGGGGGAGAATACAGCTGAACATAGTGGCACACAGCTGAAATTCTAGCATGTGGAAGGTGTTACTTTCCCTGCCCTCCCTTTCTTCCTCTCTCCTTTCTTCCCTCTCTCTCTCCCTTGATGATAAAGTCTAGTAAGCTTGAGGCCCTCAATTTGAGATCCCTAGTACTAAAAACTAAAGCAAACAGCCTATATGTAGTCACTACTTATTCATCACTGAGTGGAACAGGAAATTATCACCAGCCGGCAAGACAGAGGAGTAGGTGGAAGTACTTGTGGCCAAGCCTGACAACTAGAGTTTGATCCCCAGGACCCACAGGTGGTAAGAGAGAACGGACTGCTGCAAGCTGTTCTTCTGACCTTCACACACCATGGCATCTGCAAGCCCCCACACAATAATTAGTAAACAACTATTCCTGGGGCTGGAGAGATGGCTCGGTGGTTAAGAGCACTCACTGCTCTTGTAGGGGATGGGTTCAATTCCCAGTACCTACAGCAGGTGGCTCACAAATGTCTGTAACTCCAATTACAGGGGAACTGTGTTGCAGAATGTTATTTTAACAGGCAAACATGTGCTACATTTGTTTATGTTGCAGAATATTATTTTAACTGTAAAGGTATGTTAGTTTTGTTTATGCTGCATTTGTTTAATTATGTAAAGATATGTTGAATTTGTTTCACCTTGTCTGCCTAAGGCACCTTATTGGTCTAATAAAAAACTGAACTGTCAAGCTGGAAAAAAAAGAATACAGTCATGCTCTTTACCCTATCTTGGCACCTATGAAGGCCTGCTGGAAACTGGGCTTCTAAAAGGCAAATATGCCTGGAAGGCTATGGGGTAAGGCCATTTTTGCTGGCTATACCTGAGGTCTCTGGAGCCACAGAGAGCATACAACTCTTCTTAACACTAAGATTCTTTTCCCCAAGATGAAATGAATCCTACTATGTGCTTATGTATACAAAGCAAAACCCAACAGTGACTCCTTGAGGCGAACCAAACAAAACCAGAGTAATCTAGGGAAGGGAAACATGGGCCCATAGAAACAGTGGCATGGTTCATGGCAAATTCCTAAGCAGTCTTACTGTAAAGGTCATTGATCAAAAAATGTGTGTGCTGATGCTGTACCCCTTCCAGACTTAAACTAATGAAAAGTAAATACATACAAGTGGGAGGTTAAAAAAAGAAAAGAAAAGAAAAAGTTGACCATACAGCATTCAGCAACAACTACATAGAGAATGACTGGTTCCACATAAGCTCATTTGACCAAAATTCCATTATTACTTATCTATGAAGTTAGAAAATTCCATCTCATATACACACGGTACAGGCCTGGCCCTTGCCTACGTTTACCAAAAGACTACAAAGAAAGGATCCAAGAACTGCACCCCATACCTAGGAGACCATCGATCTCATCCAAGTCTCCATTATGCTGTCTTGCCACACAAAGTCTCAGCAGCCGGAAATGGGAAGCCAGGCACAAAGGAGACATCGATCTGGGAAGGAAAAATCCACTTCAGGAACCACAGTCATATTATTCTAAATCTATAGGAGCCACTTTTATAATTAAAGAGAAACAGCAAGCACTCAATGAATGCTCAGTAAACAAGACCTAAAGTGCAAGAAGGCAAAGGGTATGTGCAGTGGGAATGAGGCGGAACTAGGAGAGAGAGGCAGAGGAACCAAAGGATGTTCATGGGAAGAACAGTAAACAGCTTAATGTGTTATGTGCTGACTCTCATGGGCACTACAAATCTCAATCCCATGGACCAAGAAAAAAAAGGAATCTGACCACATCCCTCTAATATCTCCAGATACAACATTTCTTGGAAGAAACTTTGATGTGAGGACTCCATACATTAAAAGAACTACGAAATAGAGTTGGTGAGATGGCTCAGGGGTTAAGAGTGCTTACTGTTCTTGCAGAGAACACAGGCTCAGTTCCTAAAACCTACATGGTGGCTTACAACCACTCTAGTTCCAAGGGAGCCAACATATTCTTCTAACCACCATGGGCTCCTACATGCATGTGGTGCAGATAGAACACATGCATGTAGGCACACACACATATTAAATAAATTCATCCATTCATTAATACTAAGAGAATTTTTTAAAACAGTAGAATTCCCCACGAACATTCAAAATACCAACAGAATGGAAAAACAACTAACTTTTGGCTTGATTCTTGTGAAGTCACTTGACTGATGTCTGCAAATTCCCGAAAGAACAGTGGTAGAAGGTTGATGACAATGCCATCTTGAGAGCTGTATTCTTCCAGTCCATAGAGAGCTTTCACAGGAAATGGAAAGTCACTGCGAAGAGAATCAAAATGTGATGTCCCAGCTGGGAGGAAAACAAGGCTATGGGGGAAATCACTAGAACAAACCAACTTCAAGCAACAACTATGGGAAGAAGCTGTAAGTAGAAGAACAGTGGGGAGCTTTTTAGCAATTTTACAGCTGGGGAGGGTGTTAAGCTATAGGGCAGACTTGACTTGAGGGCAAAAGTAGTGTGAAGTTTGTACTAGCTACTGAACTGATACAACTTCCTCCCCAGTAGAATCAACCCAGAAGGTAAACAGTACTTACCCTTCTGGAACAGCACAGAAGTCCACCACAAAGGCATCTTGAAAATCATTAAAGATGGTCTGCCCAACCCATTCCTTCCAGGAGCAAACAAGAATGTTGCAGTGAGGGGTATAGTGCTTTTATAACTCTAGATAAACTGTCACTAACCTTTCAAAACCTCAGGCTCCTCATTTCTAAAAATGAGGACATCCAATACTGTGAAGAAAAGCGATAATGCACAAAGAGCGCTTCATGTAGTGCCTAGCACAGAATAGGGCTTCAAACAAAAGGTGCCTATCACCAACAACCTTGTTGTCATTTTACAATTATTATTATGTGGAGGAGGCCTCAGGAAAGCCCTGAGATGGGGTGGAGTGGAACAGCTTTCCAGTCTTTTTGTTGCTTTAAGAAAAGGTACTTGGGGGAGGGGTGGTGGAGAGATGGTTTAGTGGTTAAGACCACTGTTGCAATTCCAGAAGAACCAGGTTCAATTCCCAGGACCCACATGGCAGCTCACAACTGTCTGTAACTCCAGTTTCAGAGGACCTGAAACCCATGGCAAAACACTAATGCACATAAAATAAAATAAAAAAAGAAAAGACACTTGGAATGGGGTATTGGCAGCCCACACCAGTCACCCCAAAACTGGGACTAAAGAAGCAGAAGGACTACAGCCAGTTCAAGGGCAGCTGTTTTTTTATTAAAAATCTAGTCAGCCAGGGCTACACAGGGAGACCTTGTCTCAAGAACTAGTTCTTACCTGTCACCCCCCAAAAAAGACATCGTTCTTACCAAGGTTTTTGGAGCTAACTTTCTTTCTTGGATCAGATTGGCAAATTCATCATAATAAAGAGAAGAGGCCCAAGGAGAATGCTCAGTACAAGAATGAACCAGTTGTAGCAAAGAAGTCACCTGGAGCAGATGGAGAGAAAAAGCTGTGACTCTTGGGCTGCCATCCCTTCCTAAATTTGTCTCTGCATTCAGTATTAAGTTCTCTCTCCAGTCTCACTGCCAAACTCAGTGAGGTGTTCCTGAGCCTCTTCCCTAGTCTGTCTCTTTCCAAGCATACCTCATAGTCAAAACTAAAACCAAAGCTGGAGTGACAGACTTCAGTATGGACACTGAGAAGAAGAGGGACAAGTAAGATGAAGGACACTAGTATGTGTCCCAGAGTGAACTTCTGAAGAGTTATCAAGACAAGGTGGGCACAGTACCTCATGCCTGTAATCCTAGCAATTAGCAGGCAGACACAGGAGAATCCCAGTAAGTTCAAGGCCAGCCTGGTCTACACAGTGAATTACAGGTCTAGGGCTATATAACAAGACCTTATTTTTAAAAAACAGTTACTTGAAGACATTTTTGAAAGAAGATGTACAAAATACTCCAGCCACACATGTGGCTCAGTGGTAGTGTTTGCCTAGTATATAAGGCCCAGTGTTCCATCCTAGCATTGTAAAAGAAAAGAAAAGCCACAGTACTTCTGGGAAAACAACAGTGACAAGCAGCAAGCCCTGAGGCCGGGCAAACACATCTGACTACTTATAGAAACTTACCTGTGTGCACCAATCATTGCTCAGGTCAGCTCCCCTCTGGGTTGAATTAGATGGTACACTTCTAGAAACAAGGAATTTTAGTTTCATTTTTGTAAAATTTTACAATAATTGGCAGTAAGTTTAAGAGTCCTGTCTTCTTTCATGCAAGAATAGAGATAAAATTTCATGAAAACATGGAAAACTACTTATTTTGTTCATATAAAATGTAGGTTTATAGGGAAGCATGATTATCTCCCTTTTTTTGAGACAGGGTCACATTAGGTTGCCAGGTTTATGTCAAACTCCAGTGTGCAAGTGATCACTCTGCCTCAGCACCTGGAATTCTGAGGATTCTGCAAACAAGACAAACTTGGATATATTGTTAAGGGCACACTAAATTAGTAATGAAAAGAGAATCTTTGTTTTTAAGACAGTAATGTGACCATGTTGCCCAAGTCAGCTTTGAACTCCAAGTGAATATCCTTCCATGTGCCCAGCTAAATAAAACAGATTGCTTTCCTTCCTTTCTTCTAGTTAGTATGTTGATTCTAAAGCTATTTCCTGAGCTCTTAAGAATTCCTGACAAATCATTTCCAAGAAACATGAAATGAACTGTACTGTCAGCTTAAAATGATGCAGCATGAAGCTCCAGCTCTGATACTTCTTTAGATGCTATAACTAAGGCATCATCTAACAGCAAGGAGGAACCATAAAGTAATTGTATTTGAATTACATGAAGCTCCAGACAGGAGTAATACAGCAATAGAGGGCCTAGGTCAGAAGCAGATTATAAACAATGAATATCAGGAGGACCAAAGTTAGCCTCCATGGAAAGATTTCCAGCTCTGTACCAACAGGCAACACTATAGTTAATAACTATGATGTAACTCTATAAAAATTGAACATGGTATATACAGTCAAGATTAAAAGAGAATGGGCTGGGCGGTGGTGGCACACACCTTTAATCTCAGCACTTGGGAGGCAGAGGCAGGTAGATCTCTGTGAGTATGAGGCCAGCCTGTTCTACAAAGCCAGTTTCTGGACAGCCAGAGCTGTTACACAGAGAAACCCTTTCGCAGGGGCGGGGGACGGGGGCAGGGAATGGACTGCAGAAATGGTCCAACAGTTAAGAGTGTGCATGTATTGTTCTTGCAGAGGACCTGACACCTCTGACCTTCACAGGTACCTGCACTAATATGCATATACCAGTCTACAAAAACATAATTAAAAATAACAAAAATAACCTTAATAAGGTTAGAAGGGAACATGGAAAAGAACAAGACATGTTTATTTCTCATGCAGTTTTAATGCTTCTATTAAGATAATGGCTGCATACTCTAACGTGTTTGTAAGGCAGCACCTTTACTAGCTGATGCTGAGGCACAGAAACCAGAGTCTACAGGAGTACCTGTCTTCTGCCATGACGCCGGCCATGGTGACTGCACCAATGATCCCGATGAGCTTGTATTTGAACACAGTGCTAGAGAGCTGCTTTCGTATCACCAGGTGCATTTCATCCTGCAATGGGATAAGAACAGAGAAAGAAAAATTGGAGTGACATGGCAGAACACATCACTATTGGAGCTAAATTCCGTTCTCTAAGTCTTATTTATTTCTAAATGGTTTATTGTGGTCCGCCAGGATTGCCTAGTAGGTAACTTGCTGCCAAGTGTGACAAACTATGTTTGATCAGCATGCCCATGGGTTGAAATGAGAGTACCCACTACTAAAAATTGTCCTCTGACTTCCACACTTCTGCCCTGCACATGAGGTGTCCCCCCACAAAAATCAAAAATATTTAAAAATAGTTTATTGTATCTCATTATTTTGGCTGTGTAGCCATCACAATAATTCTCATGTCCTCGAGCAGCTGCCATGGCAGTACTAACAGCTGTTGTTGAGTGTATGCCTTGTTCTAGGAGCTTTGTATAATTGGTCTCTGAATTTTAAAACAATTTCCATCTTCTTTTTTGTTGCTGTTGTTTTGTTTGTTTGTTCGAGACAGGGTTTCTCTGTGGAGCTTTGGAGCCTATTCTGGCACTCCATCTGTAGAACAGGCTGGCTTGGAACTCACAGAGATCCACCTGCATCTACCTCCCAAGTGCTGGGATTAAAGATGTGCGGCACTACTTGGGAGTTGATGCAGGTGGATCTCTGTGAGTTCAAGGCGGACCACAATAAACCATTTTGAAATAAATTTAATGAGGGAAGCAAAACATTTACATGTTGAAATCTATAAAACACTGCTAGCTGGGTATGGGGCATAACTCTATTAATAGAACTTGAGTTTGAGGCCAGTCTCGGCAACATATAGAAAAATATTGCTGAAAGAAATGAATGGACTAAAGAATGAAAAGATGTCCTATGTTCCTGGATTGGAACTGATATATTTAATTCTTATTTTATGTACATTGGTGTTTTGCCTGAATGTATATCTGTATGACAGTGTCAGATCTTGGAGTTCTAGACGGTTGTTAGCTGCCATGTGGGTGCTGGGAATTGAACCCAGGTCCTCTGAAAGAGCAGCCAGTGCTCTTAACCACTGAGCCATCTCTCCAGCCCAATATTTAAAAATAATGGGGTAGTGGTGACACACTGCCTTTAATCCCAGCACTCAGGAGGGAGAGGCAGGTGGAGCTCCGGAGTTCATGGCCAGTCTGGTCTACAAAGTAAGTTCTAGTACAGCCATCCAGGACCACCCCAGAGAAACCCTGTCTCAAAAAAAAAAAAAGAAAGAAAGAAAGAAAGAAGGAAAATGATAAATTTTGTATATATTTTGCCACAGTTCAAAAACAAAGTAATGGACCCTGCAGAAAGTTCTAAACAAGTGACTCTGGTGGCCACAGAAGGCAGGCCAACTGCCTAGAGTAGCAAGGAGTTAGTGTTCACTGCACAACTCTCTACATGCTAAGTTTTCTGCACGTGTGTATCACCTAGCCAAACAACTTCTAAATTAAAACAAGGTGCAGCTTGTCCAAGGCTTCAGATCAGTATGAATTTGTGCCACAAGGTGGCACACTACAGCTAGTTCCTTTGCTTAGCTTTCTTCAGCAATTAGTGACTACAGTGAAAGCAAGCCTAGGTGAAGTTTAGCTTAGACATTCGGAGACTCCACAGTACTCCATACAAACCTGAAAGACATCTCATGGTTAGCTGATTACAGGCTCAGACCCATCTCTATTCCAACAGACTAAGATTTCTTTGCTGTTTTTATTTTTTGAGACACTCATAGTGTAGATCTGGCAGATTGGAATTGGCTGTGAAGAAATAGGCTGACTCGCACTCATGGAAATCCTCCATTTCTTCTGTCTCCCAAGTGCTGGAAATAAAGACATGAACCACCACACCCAGCTGTTGTCATTTTTGTTTTGTTTTGTTTGTTAATATGTGTGACCTCACTAGGAACTGACCAGGAACTAGCTGTATAGCTCAAGCTGGCTTGGTGTTAATAATCTTTTTATTTTTTTAATTTTGAGACAGGGTTTCTCTATTTTGTACTGTGCTGTCCTAGAACTCGCTATGTAGGTGCTGCTTTTCCTACTCCACAAGGCTGGGGTAACTTAGTTTGGCAAATTCCAAATAAAGATGTTTAAAACATTCTTTCTCAAAACATGGCCTCTTACCTGGATATGGTTGCTGGTTCCAGGCTGTTGGCTAAATGCTAGTGTGCTGAGAATACAGAAGATTTTTCGTATTTGCTGAGGGGACATATTCTCCAAATAATCTAAAATTCCCTATAAAAGGGGAAAAATGCCCAAAGTGAGTTTATTAGCTAATATTTCTCTTGTTTTTAAACTTTTAAAATTTTGATTTATTTTATGTGTGAGCATTTTCCTGCATATATGTGATGCACACAGGCATTGTTGGTGCCCAAGGAGGCTAGAGAAAGGCACCAGATTCCCTAGAATAAGAGTTATGGATTGTTGTGAACTAGTATGTAGGTACTGGGAACCAATCCCAGAGCCTCTGCTTTTAACTGCAGAGCCATCTCTCTAGTCCCACTCCCTGGCCCCCAATTTAAACAGAACCATTACCCAGTTATTCCACTCTTGGTATTTTTCCAGGATTCCAAGTCAACACAGGAGCAAGATATCTGTACATCAATATTTACTGTAGCATGTGGGATCCAGGGCAGTCTGGTCACACATAATGGGGCCCAGGCCGCATAGCTGCCATAGCAGGCAGCACTGGGTTTCAGAAAAAGTCATAAGCTCACACCACCCAGGAACAGACCATCCAAAGGAAATTCTTAACATTCCAACCATTGCAGATAGCATCACCTGCCAACACACACCCATCGCTTTTCATCAGAACACCCCTAGACAAATGTCAGTAAATCAGGGGTCCTGAACCATAGAAATCCCTCACCCCTACCTTTGCAACTATAAAAACCTGAGCTTGGGCTCCGATTACTCCAAATACGATAGACACACAAAGAGTCTGAGTTTGCAAACTTGTGTAAGAAAAAAGGCTCTTTGCTTTTACAAATAGGATTCGGTCTCCTAGTTGGTTTTGGGGGTACTCCATGATCTGGGCATAACATAACACATACACAATAGCTAAGTTTTACAAATAACAGATGTTCATCATAGTGAGAAATGTGGTACACATGTAATGGAATTTTTTTCAGCCAAAAGGAAGAACGAAGTTATGTTGTTTGGACTGGAGAGATGGCTCAGTAGTTAAGAGCACTGACTGTTCTTCCAGAGGACCAGGGTTCAATTCCCAGCACCCACATGGCAGCTCGCAGCTGTCTGTAACTCCAATTCCAGGGGACCCAACACCCTCACACAGACATACACTCGGGCAAAACATCAATACACACAAAATAAAAATAAATTATTTAAAAAAAAAAGAAAAAAGTTTTGTTTGCAGGAAAATGGATACACATGGAAATGATCATATCAAGTGGATTAAGTCAGTATCAGACATACACTGCAAGTTTCTCTTAGTGGTGACCAGGTATGTATAGATGACTTGCTTGTACATCTTATACTTTTGTTTTAAGATATATTTTTTTAAATTAATTATATATACAGTGTTCTGCCTGCATGCCAGAAAAGGATACCAGATCTTATTATGGATGGTTTTGAGACACTATGTGGTTGCTGGGAACTGAACTCAGGACCTATGGAAGAGGAGACAGTGCTCTTAACAACTGAGCCGTCTCTCCAGCCCCTTCTTTACACTCTTGACACCAAAGGCAAAGACCAGCCTTTCTACCAAAGCACTTAAACATGGCTTGGCATATAAGTATAGAGAAGTGTTTCTGAATAAATTAATACACAAATAAGATGCATCTTTATATCTATATGCATATATATATATAACTTACCTGCTATCTACCTTTTTACACATCCCTCCCACATTTACAGTGCTCAGTATCTAAAGAATATGAAACAAGTTCTCAATAACTATCAGGGAGCAGTAACTCTGAGATACAGGAAACAGAAAAACAATTCAGTATTTGACAGTACAGGCAATACCTTAACAAAAACAGCATTCAGCCTCATAGCAGAGGGGTTTAGTACAATCAGCTCAAGGAGGACATCCAACGCAGTATCAACTTCAGCCTCATTCCCACTGCAAATGTGGGTTACTAGGGCACCAACCACTTCCTATACAGGGAGGTCAACAGGACAGAGTAAAATAAAAATAGGACATGGCTAGTCTAAAGAGTTCATGCCTGATGCCTTCTTTTCAAAATAAATTTTTCAAATAATTATTTTTATTTTATGTGCACTGGTGTTTTGTCTGCATATATACCTGTATAAGGGTACTGGATCCCCTGGAATTGGAGCTGCCATGTGGGTTCTGGGAATTGATCCCAAGTCCTCTGGAAGAGCAACTGGTACTCTTACCCACTGAGGCATTTCTCTAGCCCCCACTTGAGGCCTTTCTAACCTATCTTACTATTTTTTATCTAAGTGCCATGAGCATTGGCTTCAGGCCTATAGTCATGCCAGTGTAACTACACTACCACATAGTCATCCTGGCTCCCTGGACCTTACTCTCTATCCCATGCTGGCCTCAAACATGTAAATCTCCTGTCCCTGAAGTACTAGGATCACAGGAGTAACAACCAGTTTTGACCTACTTTCGGTAACGTATCAGTGGGCTCTTTATCAAAACTTCCTTGGTGTAGTCACGGGAGGTTTTAGCTACGAGTTAAATTTTACTAAGTTGTGATTAGACTTAGTATATGCTGAAATTTCTTGAAAAGACTAGACTTAAGGAGGTGAAGGTCTCACAGATTTTATGAATAGACGACAGGACAGGTGGAAAATGTGGCTTCCTTGAGGACTGCACTAAGGTAAAAAACCCACACACATATGTGCATAATAAAAAATAAAACAAAATAAAATCTAAGTCAAGTTGCTTGAGATATTACATATGAGTGGGACCTTAATGATTTTACACCAAATTTCAGCTCTCACAGTTGGGTCCTCCAAGCCAATCTTATTACGCTCAGGAGACTAGAACTGGATATTTTCTTTGCTTATGAAACAAGGTCCTGCTGTATACCCCAGTCTGGCCTCAAATTTTTGTTTATCATCCTCCTTCTGTTTCCTGAGACCTGATTACAGGTGTGCATCACTATGGCTGGCTTACAACTGAGTTTTCTAAGGTGCCCGTCAAAATTATTTCCTCCTTAATGTCATCTAATCACCCAGAATATACCTCAAAGCACACCCAGTTTATTTGAAATTATATCTTTCCATATCCTTGTTTCTTCCTTGCCCAAATAAATGTTTCAACATACCTGCTGGCAATAAGTATCAAAAAATTTAAAAGCATATTTGTATAGGAGACTGCCAAACAAAATTATCCTCTGGTCCTGAGAGTGAAACAAAGTCTGAGCCAGTAAGAGAATGGATGGGCAAATATCCTTAAGAATCTAGAAAAGGAAGAAAGAAAAAGGATTAGGGAAATGCTGTCATAGAACTAGTTGTGTTAAAATCCACTACTATCACCAAAGAACCTGTCAGGGCTCTCAACATTGAACCCAGAGCCTGGAACATGCTAGACAAACACTCAACAACAGAATTACATCTCCAATCCCAATATCCCAATCACTTTAGCTTAAAACAAGAAAATTTTCTTTTGGTGGGTACTGAGGATGGTCTCAAATGTAGTTACAACATGGACTTGAATTCTGATCTTTCTGCTTTCCACATCCCAAATGCTAGTATGAATGCCCACATACAGCAACTTTAAGGAATCTTAATTATCTCCCAAATAATCCTTCACCATCCTGATTTTTCTTTCAGGACCAGTTCCACAAATGTGTAACAACTTGACCTTGAAATTCACAATAATTAAATGATAAACTTCATATACAGCTCTATTTGTTCAGTTTAGAACTATAAACCAGACTGAATAGATTCCAGTTTCTTCACTCACTCATATCCTCCTGGTACCTGCTCAGTTTCTGTTATGATTTAAGATCAGTCTATAACATTTAATGCTACCAAAATTGAATTCTGTATGTATGTGTGTGAGAGACTGTGTGTGTTTGTGCCAGTGCATGTGCAGGGCAGAGGTCAACTTCAGCAGTTGTTTTTAGGAGCCAGCTGTCTTGTGTTTTTGTTTATTTTGGGTTTTTTGAGACTGGGACCTTCACTTGAATCTGGGGCTCAACAAATGCTATACTGGCTGACCAGTGAACCTCAGGGACCTGCCTATTTCCACCTCCCCAGTAGTGTGATTGCAAATGTGGGTCACCACCAGCTGGTGTTGGCGCACGCCTATAATACCAGCACTGGGGAGGCAGAGGCAGGCGGATCTCTGTGAGTTCGAGGCCAGTTTGGTCTACAAGAATGAGTTCCAGGACAGGCTTCAAGACTACAGAGCAACCCTGTCTTGAAAAACCAAAACAAACAAACAAAAACAAAAAAACAAATGTGTGTCGCCATGCTCGGCTTTTTTTGTGGGTTCTGGGGAAAGAATTCAGGTCTTCATGATTGTCTGGCAAGCACTTTACCAACTTAGTTAATTCCCAGGCTCCCAAACCAGGTTCTGTGAATATCTGTTATAGGAAGAGAAGTGACCAGGTCCCACTAATAATGCAATATAGACAGACATTAAGGGACCCAAAGTAAATAACGCTAGTAATGCCATCTTCTTTACTGATATTGCTATTTAAAAAAAAGTCAAACCAAAGAAACAAAAAAACAACACAGGTGTGGTAGTACACTGTGGAGGCAGGTGGGTGTCTATGAGGTCAAGGCCAGCCAAGACTACAGTGAATCTCTCTCGAAAAAAAATCAAAACAGATTAAAAAATTATATTGAGGCTAGAGAGATGGCTCAGCAGTTAAGAATATTTGCTATTCTTCCAACAAGTTTGGTTTATAACATCCATTTCACAACCTGTAACTCTTCTTCTAGAGGAGCCAATGTCCTCTTCTGGCCTCAAAGAGTATCTGCACGCAAATGGCAAATACACACAGGGACAGAAACACATATACAAAAATAAAAATGAATCTTTTTTAAAAAAATCCAAAAGACAAGAATTTGGAGTTTGGGTCAGAGTTCAAGATAAAGCAACTCTGTTGACTTCTTCTTGACAGGTTGAAAGCCAATGTTGGTTGGTTTATTAACATCATCATCATCTCAATCCAACAAAGCAATTACTTCACTGCATTGAAAAAGCTCAATACTGGGAAAGGTGTCACGGGATTGCCACATGATGCAGAAATGACAAAAATGTTACCCTCGCAGCATCTCTCCACCTGCATCTACTCCCTGCTTACCTCACACTTACCAAATAATGTGTGGAGAATGTACTGTCCAGCAGCTGTTCTTGAATGCAGCCTGACTGAATCTTGTTTCTCAGCACCTTTTCAGTGCCCTTCTTTGTCTGCGTGCTGGTGCTGTAGATAATGAGCAGCATTGCCACATCCAAAGCCTGTCAGGGAGCAGCAACAGGAAGCAGCTCAACACACCAGAACTGCAGCTCAGCTACTTTCCACAAAAAACCAATTACAACACTCACTGCCTGACTCTACACTGTTACAAAACCCAGAAATAAAGTGCCACAACTATTATCCTCTGATAGTTCATAAGAAAATATCAGAATATTAAGAGAGGTGATACTAAAATAGAATTTTGAAGATCTTCACATTGTTAAAAAATAGATTAAATCACTTGTCAACTAAATTATATACTTTCGTAATTAGGAAAACTGCTTTATGAAGTTACAAAGATTATAAATGTTTATCAATATAGAAAGGTTAAATATAATAAATATATTATCATAAATATAATAAAATTATAATTATTTTTGAAGTATAACAGAGCCACAAAAAACAGTATAAGCTAACCCATTTTGTTTATTTGTTCTGTACTTTGTTTCTCAAAACTGGGTTTCCTGGATGTCCTGGAACTCACTTTGTAGGCCAAACTGCCCTCAAACCCACCTGTCTCTCTCTGCCTCTAGAATGCTGGGGTTAAAGACTTGTGCCACCACCAACCAGCTCTGCTAACCCATGTTTCTGACAGAGGAAGCCATTTCTGATACCAACAACACCCAAAGTACAGTTGAAGAGTGGGAAGAATGAGATTATGAGCAAAGAGGTCAAGACCATGATGGGGCACCCACTGAAACAGTCTACCTGAGCTAAAGGGAGCTCACCAACACCAGCAGACTAGGAAGGAACAAGCATAGGACGAAACTAGTTCCTCTGAATGTGGTTGACAGTTGCATGGCGGGGGCAGACTGAGGGGCCATGGCAGTGGCAGCAGGATTTATCCCTACTGCTTGTACTGGCTTTTTGAGAACCCATTCTCTTTGGAGGGATACCTTGTTCAACTTAGATATAGTAGGGATGGCTCTGGACCTTTCCCAAAGCAATGTGCCTTACCCTCTCTGAGGAGTGGGTGAGGGTGGGGTGGGGGAGTATGTGGAGGGAATGGGAGGAGGGACGGAATGGGAACTTAGAAAAATATTAAATAATTAAAAAACCAACAAATCAAACAATTGGATTATAGTGTGATTATTATCTATCCCCCGCAACTATTTTCAAGCTAATCATGGTAGCAAATGCCTGTCATCCCAGTACTTGGGAGCAGAAGTAGGAATTCAAGGTCAACTTCAGCTATCCAGTGAGTTTGAAGGCAGCTAGATGAGACATTGTCTCAAAAATCTTGATTATTTTTTATCATTTATTCTGTATCACAGACACTTTTAAGACTGTCATCTAATAACTGGACAACCAACTAACAAAATTCCCATAGGACAAAAGATTCCAACCCAAGCAAAACCTTCAGAAGAAACAATCAGTACACAGAAACACACACATCCAACTTCTTCACAGGAGAGGTGTCTAGGGCTAAAAGACAAGTTGGGCTTATGTTTGTGCTCTCAGCACACGGAAGCTGAGGCAGGAGAATCATCCTAAGTTTAACACAGTGAATTCTAGGCCAACATGGATTGCAAAGTGTGACAAAGACACATACATAGAAACAGAAACAGAGAGAGAGAGAGTCAGGGGTGGGGTCACAGATATAGTACCACTGCCCACCTTACGGTGTAAAGTCTATTCAGGTAAAACCTATTCAGGTCAGGGCTACATGGGCAGAGTAAAATCAAACAGATAATGCCCTTGTCTTGACAACTTGGCCTGGTGGGAGGAAGGCCAGCCATAGGCACAGGGATCTGAATGACCCAGGCGTGGTGCTGCTTCTTTAACTGTAACTTCATGTGGGTGGAACAAACTCCTACTCCTCTACTGAATACTGTAGGCTAAATTCATTTCCAGAATTAGTAGGTAAGAGCACACCAGTCAGCAATTCACCCCTCGGATTGTTTTCGCCATACTGCAGGAAAGATAGAAAGTAGGATAAAATTTTAAGTTCAAAGCAGAAGACTATTACCTTATGCTCAGGCGCTGACTCAATGCGTTCAATTGCCTACAAAAACAAGTGCCACAATACTGTATCAGTGGAGTATGTTTTTCATGCTCATTCTACATGTCCTGTTCATCAGCCCATCATTATCATTTATACTTGAATGATAATTTTAAGACTTTTATTTCATCCCAGCTCACACATCTAACAGTGACTGACACTCATGGTTGACACTCAATGTTACAAAGATCTTACCTTAATCCAGGCTTCCGAAATGGTTTTCTCATACCTAATGGCTGACTTGATTACATCAAAGACGAGAATAATACAGTCTTTATCACTGTTTTCTTGATTTCCTGAAGAGCTATAAACGGCAAAGCAGGAAACAATATTTCTTCCACTTACCAGAGAAGACCTTATAAATCTGTTTTCGACTATTAAGCAAGGCTCTAGAGGAAGCACCAACCTCATCTGTAAACTACTAAAAAACTTGTACTGTGAACTATGTGGAATTGATCTGAATGGCTACGAAAGCACACACAAACAATTAAAAACCGCTGTCATGCTACATGATGTGGTTTAATCTTTTTTTTAATATCTATTTATTATATATACAGTATTCTGCCTGCATGTCTGAAGAGGGCACCAGATGGTTGTGAGTCACCATGTGGTTGCTGGGAATTGAACTCAGGACCTCTGGAAGAGCAGCCAGTACTCAACCTCTGAGCCATCTCTCCAGCCTGATGTGAATGTAATCATAATACCAGTATTTGTCATATATTAAGATCTAATAACTATCTTGCCTTCAGTATGAAAGTGAGAAAACTATGATTATCCAAGAAAAAAAATGGTAACTGCAAATTTTTCCATACCTTGCTAGTCCTTTATTTTTCAACTTGCTTTGGGAAGCCTGAACCCGTGACGGCAAAATAAAATGCTGCACATTTAACTTCTCCCGAAGCTCAGAAATGACCTATGGAAAATCAGTATTAGCCATGTATTCTGCTCACCCTTAGTGGACAGGCATAGTACATTTTCTCAATGGAATCTTAACATCCCCAAAATACTGAGGAAACACTTGACCTGCAACAAAAGGCATGTCAGCAGACTAGATGAGAATAGTTCAAGAACATATAGAATGCTATACCCTAAGCCCTTGATTCACCTGAAGTGCTTCTACACAGAAATAGCAAATGTCATTCTGTAGCAGCTTATGCTAAGTAATCAACCAGACTGGGCTGCGTTCTCTCCCAACAGCTATCTGCTATCTGTAGTAATCAGTATCAATTAGTCTAGGACCAGAAAATATCAACTTGAACTACTTAAATAGCATATCCATATATCTTTTTTTAAAGATTTGTTTATTATTATGTATATAGTCTTCTGCTTGCACGTATGCTTCCAAACCAGAAGAAGGCATCAGATCTCAATTATAGATGGTTGTGAGCCACCATGTGGTTGCTGGGAATTGAACTCAGGACCTCTGGAAGAGCAGCCAATGCTCTTAACCTCTGAGCCATCTCTCCAGCCTCTCATGTATCTTAATGCAGGCTTGACAGGAAATAGTAGCATACCTCAAGTGAAGTAGTGTCTGTTACAGAATGAAGAATGAACTTTACTATCACAGGTAAATCCTCCAGCCGAACAGAAGACAGCTTGCCCATCACCAACTGGCGGATCTAGATATAAAAAGTGCAAAACCCTTCACTACTCTAGACCAATAAATACTTATTAGATAAAATTAGAAAATTATTTTCTCATTTGATTTTTCCTACTTGTAGTTTAGGAAGAAAAACATATTATTTTCTCCCAAATTACAAACTAGCAATTATAAATGTCAAAGATTTTTCTAGAACAGACAAGTGATGGATGTCAAACACCATCAGCCTTACATTTCAGAGTCTATGGTCACAACTGACAATAGGAGAGCAAAATTAAGTGTCACTTTCCCCATACTGCCCTCACCACTGACCCCAGGAAACTCACTTTGGGCTGGGAATGACCCCTGGGTTTATGGACCTGTCCCCAGTGGGTTTGTCTTTGAATGTTATTCAGACAGAACTATGAAAAGCTGACTCTGTTCCAGAATAAGACTATGTTATTTAGAAGGGAGACAAGGTCTAGGGAAATAACTGCCAAATAAAAAACTCTAGATTGAGGAATGCTTGTATTTTAAAAGTTACCAAAAAAGTACAAACAGTTGTTATTATTTTCCTTGAGGGTTTTAGAATCCCAGGCTAGCTTTAAGTTCCCTATGTGGCTTAGGATGATCTTGAACGCCTGTCTCTTCCTCTAGCCTCTATCTCTTGTTTATGTGAATGCCACAACATCAAGTTTATGTGGTGCTGGGGATCAAAGCTTTGTACATCCTAGGCAAGCACTTTACAATTAAGCCATATTCCCAGCTGTGACATGACATCTGAGTTTGATCCCAAAACTCACATAAAAATAACCAGGCATGGCTGGAAGTGCTTGCAAGTAAGCTTCATGCAATGAGACCCTGTCTCAAAAAAAAAAAAAAATGTTTTTAAGTGTACGGACCTGAAGAACACTTGAGATTGTCCTTTGGCTTCTACATGCATGCACATTCACACGCATGCACATTCACATTCACATGCATGCACACAAACTTACCACTTAAGAGACGAGGGTGTGATTCACTGGTTAAATGTCTGCCTAGCATTTGTGGAACCCTGGGTTTGATAACCAGCACAGTAAAAAACGAAACAAAACCCAACTAAACTGCATTGCTTAAGCCAGGAGGCATGGGGCACACAGGCATTATTCCAGGACTGAGGAGGCTAAGGCAGGAAGAGTTTGCATTTGAGGCCAGTCTGGACTACATGGTCAGACCATCTCACTAAAAAAAAAAAAAAAAAAAGTAAAGGGGCTGATTTCTGGCTTAGTGTTTCAGTAGGCCCTGGTTCTGATACTCGTGATAATCCCTATCACAGGATGTGTGTGTTTATGTTTGTGAGCATAGTTTCAGTGCTATTTTCTTTCATTGCACATGATTTCTCCCTACTTCTGGAAAGCAGGGTCTTTCCTACCTCAGACAGGAAATTTGGGTCAAGTCGGAGACTGGAAAAGACATCCAAAATTGGAACAGTCAATGAAGTATTCTGAATCAGCAGCTCACTGTTAATAACAAAGAAGGAAAAGCTGGATAATGGTTTGAATAGAACTGGGCAGAAAACAACCTGAGAAAGCCACTCACTAGAAACAGGAAATGTAGTTGTCTCTTGGTACCTGCACTAAAATCCTAGGATACTTAAGTCCATTCTATAAAACAGTATAGTTATTACACACTACATATATCACATAACTTGCTCATCCTCCTACATACTGCCAATTACTTCCAGGGTACTTAGAATGCCTGATGCAATGTAAAAGCTATGCAAATAGCTGTCATGCTATGTTGTTTGGGAAACAAAGAAAAATCTGTATGTCAGTGTGTGTGCATTTTTTTTTTTTTTTGGAAGATCTTTAATCTGTAGTTGCTTGAACTTGAGAATGGAACCCACTGGTAAGAAACCAGCTGTAGCAGGGCAGTAATGGAATACTAGCACTTTAGAGGCAGAAGCAGGTGGGTCTCTGTGAGTTGGAGACCAGCCTGGTCTACAAAGCGAGTTCAGGACAGCCAGGGCTACACAAAGGGACTCTGTAACGAGGAAAAAAAAAAGCCAGCTGTACTAGTTCCTAAATGATTGCATTTTGATGCATGCCGTTAAGCCCAACACTCAGGAGGATTTCTGTGAGCTTAAGGCCAGCCTGTTCTGTATATGGTGCTTCAGACAGTTAGGACTACAAAAAAGAAACTGCTCCCCCCCAAAAAAGGAAAAAAAAGTGTGTTTGGTTATTGTCTTCATTAGAAAACATAATACATGCTCATTATAAAACTTTGAATAATCAGGTAGAAATGATATGCTCCTCTTTCACCATTTTTACTACTGAGAAATCATTGCTACTTAGTTGATATACACTTTCCTGAAAAACAAGAAGGAAAGAAACCCACAATAATTACAGTGGACTGTGGTATATATGATGGACATATGCATGGAGCCACAGCAGTGCACAGAAGTGAGATGGGTAGGAGGGATCCTGTGAGAATGCACAACAACAGGACAAACCCATTGTACATGCAAAATGAATAACACTGTGCTCTATCCACAGAAGCACACTGTCTAAAAGCACAAAGGAAGAAATCACTGAACATTATCTACATCATTGCAGCTAACGGGCAAACTAGGAGAAGCATCAGATGGGCATGGTGGCATATGCCTTTAATTCCAGCACTCGGGAGGCAGAGGCAGGCAGACGTCTGTGAGTTCAAGGCCAGCCTGGTCTACAAGAGCTAGTTCCAGGACAGGCTCTAAAGCAACACAGAGAAACTGTCTCAAAAAAACAAAAACAAAACCAAAAACAAACAAACAAACAAAATTCTCTATAGCCTAATCCTAACCAGTTTTCATAATAGGTTCATCATTTAAATGAACATATAAGGGGGCCAGTGAGGTGGCTCAAAAGATAATGGCATTTGCTATCAAGTCTAAAGTTCTGAGTTTGATTCTGGGAATGTAAAATATGGAAGGAAAAGTTCAACTCCCGAAAGCTGTCCTCTGAGCTTCACACAGTGGTACATGTATGCATTATCCCCAGGCACATATGCAAAATAAACAAAAAAGAAAAGTATGTGGAAGGCAAACTTAGTGGCACATACCCGTAATCCCAGATCTAAAACTTGAGGAAAAAGCAAGAGGATCAGAAGTTCAAGGTCATATGTAGCTACAGAGTGATGTTGAGGCCAGCATGGACTATATGAGACCCCCATCTTAAAAAGGGGGTGAGGGAAGGGAGAAAGTAAATGGGACTACACAAATATATACAGTTACTAGAAAACCACGTCAAACTCCATACCCTTCCTATATATGTAAGGTACATGCACCATAATTTATAATTTTTACATCTTGAGGCAGGGTTTCATTTTTTGTATCCCAGGCTAGCCTCAAATTCAAATGTAGCCAAGGGTGACCTTGAATTTCCGATTCTCCTGCCTCCTGCCTCCACTTTCTGCCACCACATGTTATGTAGTGCTAGGAATGAACATATTTTGTACATGTCAGACAAGTACTCTATCAACTGAGTTCAATACTCAGCCACTTTTTATGTGTGGTTTGAGTCTGATGCACCCAGACTAGCTGTGACTTGCTACACAGCTGAGGATGAACTTAAACACTGTGATCCAGCCTTTATGTACCAGACGCATGCGTGTGCGCACACACCAATGTGGCCACGGTGCATATATGGAAGTCGGAGGAAAACTTGTGCAAGTCAGTTCTCTTCTACTATGTGGGCTCCAGAATCAAACTTATATCATCGGAGATGATAGGCAAGCACCCTTAGTCACTGAGTTCCCTCACTAGACCTAAAGTTAAAGCTCTTTTCATACTCCCCTAGTGGAGACTCCACAAGACCGTAGCACAGTGCTTACCCACCTGAGTTCTTTCCCCACGTTAGCATGCTGGGAATCCCCTAGGATCTCAGGAAGGCTGGTGATGAAGTCATGCTGTAAGTTCACTGGAGCAACACTGATCAACTGCATCATCTGGGCTGTGAGGTCCTGCAGGGAGAACATTATTAGAATTGTAGCACATAACTCAAAATAAGCAGTACTTATTCATCAAATACAGACCTGAAGCCATCATGTATACAACATGACCATGATAGACTCAAGATCAAAATTTAAATTAAGAGGCAAATGGGAGTTGGGAAAGAGTATACTCAATAATAATAAAGTGCCATTAAAAAGAACACACAAGGGCTGGAGAGATGGCTCAGTGGTTAAGAGCACTGACTGCTCTTCCAGAGGTTCTGAGTTCAATTCCCAGCAACCACATGGTGACTCACTATCACCTGTAATGAGATCTGGTGCCCTTTTCTGGCCTGCATGCATGCATGCATGCAGACAGAACACTGTATACATAACAAATAAATAATTTAAACACACACACACACAAGAATGAGGGCCTGTGTTCAATCTCCAAAGCCCATGGGAAAGAAGCTAGGCACAGTAGCATGTACTTGTAATCCCAGGTCTGGGGAAGCAGAGGCAGATAGACCCCTGGGGTACACCGGAAAGTCTCAGATTACTGAAAGACTGTTTCAAGAAGGAAAAAATAGTGGCTGTTGCCTGAGGAATAACATCTAAGGTTCTTCTCTGATCTCTGGATACTTGCACAAACACACACGTGCACCTGTCCATGAACATATACCCACAAAATAAGAAAATGCCTTTCCTCTAAATTCACATAACATAGTAGATAGGACACATTCAGATTGAATACAGACCCCAGATTCCAGCCCAGATGAGACTCTAAAATCCCTTTTTTCCTAAATAAAGATTTAGTTTGGAGTGCCTGTCAAAACATAAGAATGATTTTAAGAACCTCTGAAAAGATAATGGGCATGTCAGTGCACACTAACAATCTGTAGACTTGAGAAATAGATGCAAGAGGGTCAAAATTCTAGGCTAGCCTGATCTACGAGGCTAGTTCCAGGACAGTCAAGCATTGGATAGCGAGACCCTGTAAAAACAAGCAACAACAAAAACAAAATTCCCAAACAATCAAGGCATCTGAAGAAGTAAGACCAGCTTTACCAAGGCACTTACATAAATCACATACTTGCAAAAACTACCTAAAGTTTCCTTCAATAGGCAATCAAATTAAAGCATTTGTAGTGAAATAAGATGGTTTGGGATCTCATCACTTTTCAGAAATAAAAAGCAATCTTAGAGCCAGGCAATGGTGGTGCATGCCTTAATTCCAGTACTCGGGAGGCAGAGGCAGGTGGATCTCTGTGAGTTCGAGGCCACCTTGGTCTACAGAGTAAGTTCCAGGACAGACAGGACTATACAGGGAAACCCTGTTTCCTGTCTCAGAAAGAAAAGAAAAAAGCAATCTTGAGATTTTGAAACAATACACGCCCCCTCCCCATTTTTTTGTTTTGTTTTGTTTTTTGAGACAGGGTTTCTCTGTGTACCCCTGGCTGTCCTGGGACTCACTCTGTAGACCAGGCTGGCCTAGAACTCAGAGATCCACCTCTGCCTCCCGAGTGGTGGGATTAAAATTGTACACCACTCTGCCTAGCTTTCTTCACAACATTTAAAAAAATAGCCAGGCAAGCCAGGTAGTGGTGGCACACTCGGGTGGCAGAAGCAGGCGGATCTCTGTGAGTCCGAGGCCAGCCTGGTCTACAGAGCTAGTTCCAGTTACACAGATAAACTCTGTCTCAAAACCACACCTCCTCCCCAAAATTTATTTTACACTTTGTAGGGTATGAATGTTTTGTCTGCATGTATATATACATCACGTGTGTGCTTGCTGAATCTTAGAACTGAGGTTACAGACAGTTGTGAACCACCATGTAGGTGCTGGGAATTGAACCCGGGTGTTCTACAAGAGCAACAAGTACTCTTAACCTCTTGGCCATCTCACCAGTCAGTAGTTCTTGCCCTTCCCAATGTTGCGCCCAGTTCTTCATGTTGTGGTGATTCCCATTATTATTTCCATTTCTACTTCACAACTGTAATTTTGCTATTATTATAAATCATAATGTAGATATCTGATATTTCCAATGGTCTTACGCAACCCCTGTGAAAGGGGTATTTGATTCCCAAAGTGGTCATGACCCCCAGGTTGAGAACAACTGCTCTAGACCCTTACCAAATATTTAACATATAATAAACTATACTTAATCTTTATAACCAAGGAAGTTTATAAAGTATTTATTAATGCATGTATGTTGTGTATACAGATGTTCCTGTCAGAAGAAAGCTTTGTGGGGTTTTCATGTGGGGTCCAGGGATCAAATCAGGCCTTCCAGTTGCATAGCAACCTTTACCCACTTATTCTCACAGCCCTCTGTAAATCAGAGGTCTCTCTATATAGTCCCTCTTCTGGCTTCAGACTTCTATCTTCTTGCCTCATCCCCAAGTGCTGGTATTACAGGCACACACCATTTCATGTAGCCTAAGCTTTTTTTGAAACAAAGTTTTGAAAGAATCAAATATTCAAGATTCTAAAATTAGGAATGTTGAATAAAGATAATGTATTGATAAAAAATACAGAAATAAGAATGTGTTTGAGATGCCATGTCTCAGGAGGATTCTAAGCATCACATGGATAGGCTGCACAACAATGACATTAAGAAACATCTCCATCTACAGAAGGAAGTCAACTACAGGATATGGCAATGGCGCCTGAGATACTTGGGCCATGCTATGAGAATGAATGACAGCAGATACCCGAACATAGCACTGCTTGGAGGAGTGCACGGGATAAGGTGAAGAGGAAGGCCCAAAAACGCTGGATAGACAGCATAAAGGAAGACTGTGAAGCCTTAGGTATGACAATAACACAAGCATCTAGGACTGCCCAGGATAGGAACAAATGGAGAACCACCATAAACAGGCTGCCTGTTATGCTTAAACATTGCGGGGGCATTAATAATGATGATGATTGATAAGAAAATGAAATTTTCATTTACAAAGGGAAACAATCCCAAAAATCAAAAAGGTTTTGTCAGCCATACAAAAATCTGTTTTGCTTTCTGGGCCAGGGTATCAATCACTATGTAGACCAGTGGCTCAAATTAACTTCCATCTTCCTGCCTCTGTCCTCTGAGTGCTCAGATTATTGTCATGTACCACCATTCCTGACTAAGATTTTTGTTTGTTGTCTAAACAGGGTTTCATGTAGTCCTGGAACTCACTATGTAGACCAGGCTGGCTTTGAACTCACAGAAATCAGCCTGCCTCTCCCTCCCAAGTGCTGGGATTATAGGCACACGCTATGCCCAGTTGTAAAAAACTTTTTAAATTGATAAAGCCCCCAAACCTACCTTGCTATCCACAATTCTGTCCAGCCATTTTAGTTGATTGATAATGAGTCGGGACATGTTGATTCCATCACTGCTCTCGCTGAAATGTCAGAATGAAAAGGGATTGAGTTGTCTTTCTCTCCCTTCCATTTGCCCCTCTCCCCATGTCAATTTTGTTTTTCTTTGTTTGGTTCTAGGGATTCACAAATGCTGAACAGGTACTCCACTACTAAGCTGCATCACCAATTCCTGACTAAACTGTAATACTGCACAGAATACTTCAGCCAGTCAATAAACAATACTATATAGTTACTAGTTATAGGGCTCAGTGCTAGACACAAATGTGATTATTCAAAACAAAGAGGGGCTGGAAAGACAGCTTGGCAGTTAAGAGCTGTCTTCCAAATGGCCCAAGTTCAACTCCCAGCAAACCATATGGTGGCTCACAACCATCTGTAATTCCAGTACCAGGGGATGTGTTACCTTCTTCTGGCCTCCACAGGCACCAGGCATGCATGCAGTGCAGACATACACATGGGCATTAATAACCAAACACACAAAATAAATGAATAACCCAGACATGCCTATATTGATGAAAAAGAAATACTGTTAACGGTGCTGTGATGCTTTGAATGACAAGGGCCCCAATGGGCTCACATATTTGAATGTTTGGTCCCTAGTTGGTGGAGCTGTCTGGTAAGGACTAGGTTTGTCCTTGTTGGAGGAGTTGTCATTGAGGGTGGGCGTCGAAGTTTCAAAAGTCCATGCCATTCCCAGTTAGCTCTCTTCTGACTCCAACTTTCAGAAAAGGATGTATGTTCTCTGCTACTGCTCCAATATCTTTTTTTTTTAAATTTTATTTATTTATTATGTATACAGTATTCTCAGTATTCTGTCAGAATGTATGCCTGCACACCAGAAGAGGGCACCAGATCTTATTACAGATGGTTGTGAGCCACCATGTGGTTGCTGGGAATTGAACTCAGGACCTTTGGAAGAGCAGGCAGTGCTCTTAACCACTGAGCCATCTCTCCAGCCCCCCTGCTCCAACATCTTGCCTGCCTACCAGCTGCCATGTTCCTACCATGATGGTATGTACTCATGACTATCTGTGAAACTGTGAGCCACAAATTAGTTGCCTTGGTCATAGTGCTTTGTAAAAAAAAAAAAAAGTGACTAAAATAGTGGCTATGGCTAAGAAGAGATAATACTTATCTCTTAAAAATAATGTAACTTTGTGCGTGCGTGTGTACACATGGAGGCCAGAGGTCAACATCAGCTATCTTCTTAAATCACTCCATCATATTTTTAGCAAGATTCTCTCATGGAACCTGGAACTCACCAATGCAGTTAGACTAGATAGCCAACAAGCCCAGGGATCTTGTCTCTGCCTTGCCAGTGCTGGGATTACAGGATCACACTATCATGTCCAGTTTCTTAACATGTGTTTTAGGGGTGAAACTCGGGCCCTTATGTTTACCCAGCAAAGACATTATTGACGGCATCACTTGCACAGTCACACAGTGACTCTTTTGTTTGAGATATGGTGTCATTATACAAACCCGGGTAGCCTAGAATTTGCCATAGACAGACTGGCCTCGAATTCAAGAGGTCTGTTCACTCTGCCTCCTGAGCACTGGAATTACAGCCATATGCCACCATACCAAGTATAAGTGACTTTTTTTTTCTTTTTTTTTTTTGTAGAGAGATTTTAATTGTGGACACTTTCCATCAGAATGTAACTAGTCCACATAGATTTAAGAAAGAATTCCTTAACATATTAACTGTATGAAGAGAACCTTTTGAATAGTCAAGAGGACAAAGCAGACTTCAAGGTCCTTGGTATTCAGGGCACAGTCCTGTCGTAAGTCCCCAAAGACGGCAGGAGCTCTCACCGGAGCTTCTCTGGCTCCTTCCAGGGAGGAGATTGAAGGATGCCATGGTGTATGCTATCCATGGCTTGGGTGTCTTTTCTTTCCAGGTTCCTCTCTTGCGTAAGCATCTGTTTTCCACAGTTTCCAGGGGGCAATCTGGGCTCCAGGATTCACTCTGGGCACGCATCTCTCCATTGCTGTGGACACTGTCATCCCCTGGCTGGTTCAGAGCCCAGTGGGCCTCTCTACTGGAAGCACCTCCTACTTTTGGAGGAGTCCAAAGTCTCTCTCCAATTTCAGCCTTTGTTTCCTTAACACGTGGCTCTCTACACCGCTTCTGTCCCCTCTCAGCTCCATAGGCAACTCCATCCGGTGTGACTATGCTGCTGTATCCATTTCCATGGCACTGGGGTGCTGGCAGGAGAGGTGGCTCAGGGCCTCAAAATTATCCCGTGCCCATGTCCAAGCCTGTTCTCAGTTCATGTTTGGTGGCATGTGGGGCTCTGGGTAGTACCTCCTTCCAGTCAGCTCCTCTGAGGTTGGTGTATACCAAGCCATAGCTTCAGCTACCCAGCAGGACTAAGCAGCAGAGCCTAGAAGCACTGGATGCTCTCCAGCAGTAAAACTGCCTTTATGGAGGTGACTGCAAATACCCTAACCCACCCTGTGGAGATTAGCAGGTATTTGCATAGCATTGGTTCAGAGCTATTATTATTATATTATTATTATTATAATCCTGTTAAGGTGAAAACTGAATGCTCTGGGGCGGCACTGCTCAAATTTCCTGGAATGGACAAATGAGCAGGAAATGTGGAGAGCCATATTACGTTGTTTGGGTAAAGAGTCCTGTGCCTCTGGGTGGTGGTGGCTCAGGCCTTTAATCCCAGCACTCCGGGGGAAAAAGGAAAGAAGATCTCTGTGAGTTCAAGGCCAGCCTGGTCTACAGAGGGAGTTCCTGAACAGCAGAGCTAACCAGAAAAACCCTGACTGGAAAAAAGAAAGAAAAAGAAAAAAAAGTAGCCGTTTTTAGGGTGAATAAGTGACTTTTTAAAAAAGATAATAAAAATATAAATAAATAAATAAATAAAAGATAATAAAATTGCTAGGCAGTGGTGGCATATGCCCTTTAATCCTAGCACTTGGGAGGCAAAGGCAGACAGATCTCTAAACTGAAGACCAGTCTGGACTACAGAAGGAGTTCCAGGACAGCCAGAGAAACACAGAGAAATCCTTTTTGGAGAAAAAGAAAAAAGTTAATAAATTTATCAAACATAATGGCAAACACCTGCAATCTTGGTACTTGGGAGTTAGAAACAGGATTATGAGTGCAAGATCAGTCTCAACCATATAGCAAGTTATAGGCCAATATGGACTACATAAAAAGCAAACAAGAAAACAAAATAACGCTGGGTGGTGGTGACGCATGCCTTTAATCCCAGTACTCGGGAGGCAGAGGCAGGCAGATTTTTGTGAGTTCGAGACCAGCCTGGTCTACAAGAGCTGGTTCCAGGACTGGCTCAAAGCTGCAGA
>PVIU01013682.1:12732-55043 GCA_004026605.1 Ondatra zibethicus | reverse complement strand
TCTTTCATTAGATTTCCAATATATTTTCCTGCTTTCAATTTCATGGATTTCTGCTTTAGTTCATACTGTATCTGCTGTTCATGTTAGTCTTACATTAGTCTTGTTTTTCCTATTTTATACAGCAAAGGTTAAGACCGCTGATTCTCTTCTGTTCTAAGAGTTGCATTAGGTATAATACATTTACATGTACAAATTGTTTTGTCTGTATGTATCCCATGAAATTTTTATTTCATTAAAGTACTTTAAATTTCTCTTAAATTGCAAATTTCTCTTCAAGTTTATTTTTTGAAATATGTGACATTTAATCAATTAATTTGATTATAAATTAATTTGTTATATTATTTAATTTTGTTTTTCTGGCAATAGAATTTTATCAGTATTTATTCCTACACTAAACCCATTCTCTAAAGTGTTGCACTGTTTATATTGTTTCACACTTGTGAAAGGGAATATTATGTAAAAAGAACAGAATGATTGAATATTCATCATGAACATGAAAAGAATGTATTCTGTTGCTGTTGGATGGGTTGTTTTATAAATAATAACAAGAACATAAAAACTAACAATACTATCCAATCAACTATGTTCCTACTGATATTCTGCATAATTGCTTTATCAATTATTAAATGAGTGCTAAGTCATCAGTTATAATAACAGATTTTTCTATTTTTTCTTGTATTTCTATTAGTTTTTTTTCTTCACAGGTTATGACACTGCTGTTTTAGTCTAAAGATATATATCTATATATCTATATCTATATAGTGCCTGTACATGGCTATGAATATATTCATACATGTGCCATAGTTTTTGGTTTTTGATAGAAGTCAAATGTAGATTGATCATTTGTAGTGATAATTCATTAGGAAACAATCTGAATTCAAACTTAAGGAATCATAAATAAAATGATAGAGTTTTATGTACTTTTTAAAGTTTAAAATTATTATTGAAAAGACTTTATTAAGATTCTGGAAATTTTCTGACTGCATTTTATAAAAAAGTCTATTGAATGATTACTATTTAGTAGACATTGTGCTTAGTATTTTACATACACTATTCAATTCATACACTGGCAGAGAAATTTAGCATTATTAATGAACTTCCCTAAAGGCAAACAACACATTCAAATTCACAGTGATATTTCTGAGTTTTAAGTCAAGTTCTTAAGCAAACCACACTGCATTTAAAGTCATTATGGTACTTAGGAAATGGTAAATTTGAACTCCTAATAGGACTGTGCTAATGCGACCATTTCTGAGCCACTATTTAAAATATTTTGAAGGATATGTTTAATTTGAGCACATCTTATAGTGAGTTTTTGGACATAATTTCTCTATTTTATTAGGTTATTAGAGTGAAAAATATTGCTGTTATTTCTAATAAGTTTAGTTATTTGAGTATCTTCTTATTTTCTACTTGATTTTACAAAAAGGGAAATTGTATTTAACATGACTTTTTAAACACTGCATTTTATTTAAATTTATACATACAGATCAAAATTAGTAAAACAGAATTTCATACTATTAAATGAAGGGCACATTATTGACAAAATGTCAATAGATCAATAATAGAAAACCTAAGTGGCTGTGCATTTTCACTATTTAATGTTAATACCCTTTTCCAGAAAGTTTACACATCTCTTTTCTTCCTGCAGTGTTTTCTTTCTAAAGTTCTAGTTCTATGTCTTAGCTGATTTCACACCCATAAGAGAAAAAAGATTGGTGATTGCTTATAAGAGAAGGATCAGAACAAGACAGAAACCTTTACGTTGAGAATATTTTTTAATTGTTACTTAATTTTTACATTTTATCAAAATAAATTATCAAATTCAAACCTCTCCTTGATTCCCTCTAGTACCTTTAATAGGACCACAATGATATTCACTCCCAAATTTATACTCTCTCTCTCTCCCCTGTTTCTCTTTCTCTCTCAAATCAACTGGGTTCATTTGTAGCTGACTCTATACATGTGGTTATAGGACCATCTACTGAAGCACAGGTGGCCTCTTAGTGACAAAAGATGACTATTTCTCCCTCAGCAGCCATCAGTTGTCATAGCTCCTTGGCTAGGGGTAGGACTTTCTGACTTGTTCCCTCATCTAGATATGGATTTTGTCTAGTTTGATCTTATGTAAATTGTATATGGAAAACATGAAACATGTTTTCACTGTAATCTCCTACCAATTAAATGTGTTCTGCTAAAATAATAGTCCGTGATTTTCCATGGAATTTTTTTACTCTAGTCATAATCTTTGGACAATTTTTTCTGACATGCTTAGCAATCTAGGAACTTGGTGTTTGTATATTTTCTTTAAATTTTAATTACTGTTTCTGAGTGATAATATTTAAATAAATTGTGCATAGAACATGATTTTAGATAGTTCTTCAAACTTGATCTATAGTGCAATTATTCAACATAATGTTTGATAGATATATGAAAGATTATTATTATGTTAATGTTCACATTTATATGCTGATGACATATGATTGTATATTTTGCTAACTTCTCTTTTATGTGTTAAGACTATAGAATCAGTTTTCTTTTTATTCTAATTTATCAGCTGTTATGGTGGTATATTCCTGTATGTTGTCAAGTGACTACACACAGCTGATCTTGTAGCCAAACTATATTTTATTCTCAATAATCTTGAAATTAATTTTGTACTGTAATAGTAGTGTAACTAAATTTTAAATGTGTTAATTCACCTATGCTATGAAAGAAAAATGGTGAAAGTTGTATACCATATCTGAGTTTACATTTAGAAGGCAGATAAATCTAAAATGTGGCCTCTTTTAGCAAATAACAAAGTGTATATGTTGAATACTAAGCACTTTGTACTGGCAGTTCCAAACCTTTTTCTTGCAAGTGATCCCAAGCACAAGGTTAAAAAAATCTAATTAGATTTTACTGTGTAAAGTTATTATTTGTTTAAATGTTGTAATCCTCTTATTAAATATTAGCTGAAATTTAATTTGGTATCAAGCAGTAAATATTGAAAAGCAGCCTGAGCTTTTATCAAATCTATCTTGGAATGCACTCCCTTTGATGAATTTCATATTTGCATAATTAAAACTTCTTTCCCCTGCTGTTTTCTCCAATTCAGTGAATGGCTTTTTTTGGAAACAGATTGGAGAAGCAGATAAATCAGAATGATTTTTTTTATTATGGAAACAAAATGATTATGCAACATGATATACAGTAAACACATAGAAACAGTATTTGTTTTCAACTGACTGGACAGAGAGCCTTGAGGAAAATTTTTTTCTTTCAGTGTCTTTCTTAACAATGCTGAATGGATCCAAGTTTGTTAACGCAGAAAAAAATATTAAACACCACAAAGATCAAAACAGATAAGTTTAGTAAAATAATTCCTGTTTTCATTTGCTATTATGTATGGCAGATGATTATTAGTATGTTAATGAAATATATAATGAAAGTGTTGTCACTTTCCTAATTCAAAGCAAATGGAAAATTCTTATCATTGAGTAGAGGAAGATATTGAATTTTTCTTTGGAATATTTGGAAAAGTTTGCAATAGTTTGATACAGCATTTCTCTTTAGAAGTTCAACTTCTGGCTATTGTGTTATCTGATGCTACATAGAAAGCACTTGAGTCTTAGCACATAGCTCTCAGTTTTAAAAATTTGAACTGTTAACAACACATGATACAGTGTCTAAAATAAAAATGAAGCATCCATAAATATATAAAATGAGTAAGCCTAACCAAGTAGAAAACATAAAAACAAAGGTCTATAATGGTTTTATTAATTCTACTGGAAAAGTAATTAATCTTTTTCTTCTAACACAAGGGAAGATTTTCAGTTTATTTTAAATTTTAACCTGGATATTGCCATAGCTCTGAAATATATTTTTTCTTACAGTGAATTTTTAAAATAATATTTTTGAGCTGTTGACCAATGTTTCCCCATGGGAACCCCAAAAGAACCCAGGATATTGCCAAGGATATTGGTTACTCTTCCCAAACTTATGGTATAAGTTCTTATTACTGAGGACTACACTTACTTATACCATTGAACACAGAGAAGTCAAGCTGGTCTTTAACTAGAACTTTTGTCCTTCTGGGCCAGGGTTCATGGTACTTGAAGATATTCTGTCTACAGTGGTGACTTTCCTACATGATAATGCTTTTGCAATAGTGCCACAAATTTTGTGGGAGTAACTAACCATTATCTGATTCAATTTTAGGGCCATTCAATGAGGTAGAACCCAATCCCAACACTTCTTAGATGGCCAAGAACCCTACGCTAGATATAGGCCGTGTACCTAGGGAAAAACCAGATACTGGTATTCTGCTAAAGGAATGGAGAAATGAAATGAGTCCTAAGGACAGTCTGTTATACTCATACATCAGTGTCTTGTTCAGTCATCAACAGAAAAGATACCTACTGAAGTAGATGGGAACAAATATAGAGCACCAAAACCAGATATTACACAGGGAGTGAGATGAGAGCGATTGGAATACTCAGTCCCATACAGGATGTCTCCATCAAATTCCTCCCTCAGGGATGAGGGAACTTTGCAGGAGAGGAAGTATAAAACAAGTCAGTAAGGTTGGAGGACATCACAAACACAAGGTCTTCTAGACTCAACAGAGACAATGGACATACAAATTCAGAAAAATTATTGCACCATGTGCAGGGATTACACAGGTCTAAACTAGACAGGATCCCAGTGCTGAGTGGATAATAAGACATCCAACTCATTCTGTAACCCAGTAGCTGTCTCCAATTGATAACCATTCACAAAGAAAACACTAGTTTTCTCTAGTGGAGTCTCACTAGCTGTACAAACCACATTTAACTGCAGGTATTCTGGGAGATTTATTGTATCATAATGTTTGTCTGGGCATTTGTTTTATTTTATTGATCTTTCACTTGGTTATTATGGTTTCTGATTTTGTGTTTTTGCTGTGTCTGTGTTTCTTATGATTTTTCTTTCTTTTTTCAAAAAAATTATAGTGGTATTTATTAATTTATTTATTGCCTGTTTGTTTTCTAAAGAGCATGAGAAAGAAGGCATGGAGTTGGATGAGTGGGGAGGAGAAGAAGATCTAGAAGGACATGTTGTGAGGAAAATATGTGATCAGAATGTATCCTATGAAAAATGCTTTCAATTTTAAAAGTTAAAAAATGTTTTCAGTTATTCTTGAAGAATTTCCTACAATACTTTTGATCATGTTCATTCTACTCCTCCAACTCCTCCATTATCAGGGACTACCTCCATAAACACAAAATTCTGTTTTAAAATTATTGAGACCTGTTCATGTTGACCAACTACTTGTGGGTATGTGATCTCAATTAGAATTGGATGCATATATCAAGTATCACTCCAGTGAAAAGAAGTGACTCACCCTCTCCCAGAAGTTATCAGTTACTGATAATGCCTTATTTACGGGCAGGATTTCATGCCCATATCTCTTTATGCTGGGTTTATTTTCTTCCTTGAATTTGTGCAAGTCTTAGGTACACTGTCACATTTGCTGTGAAGTTACATGTGATTTTGCTCTGTTGTATATGCAAAATACTCTTTCCTTGGAGTTATCTACTATCTCTGCCTCTTACAATCTTTAGCTCTCTATTCCCAATAGATCCTTGATCCTTGACAAAAAAAGTTGTATAAAAACATCCCATTTAAGGTTAAATGTTCAAAAGGGGTTTTTACTTTCTGCACATTGTCTAGTTGTGAGTCTCAGTGTTGACTATCATTTTCTGAAAGAAGAAACATCCCTGTTGAGAGTTGAGACATAGACAAATATATGGCATAGACAGACACAAGTATAACAATATAAATCTAATGAAATTATCTGTCAGTATAAATTTAATGCAAAAGTACTTTTACTAATTTTCATCCTTTTTATCTTTCAAAGTAGAGCTTTAGTTCTGCTTCATGATGAAATCCTGTAATGAGATTACTTACCTCACACACATCTCTTATTTCAGGTAATTTCTCAGGAAAATTAAGCCAACATTCAATAATCATGCATTTACTCATGATTAAATTACTCTGAATTAAAATAAACTTGAAGTACATTTTATGTCATTTATGTTAGTTGCTATAGTATTGATGGTATAAAAAATTCATTTCTGTCAATCTTTTAATTTTCTAAAGAAAGAATAAAATAGCTATCTAAACAGTATATATGTGTTATCAATATATTCTTCAGGTCTGGGGATAGTATTAATTTATACTTACTACTGTACTTGATAACGACCAAAGCCATTCATATCATGTGGCTTTCTGCAACTACAACTTGAGGGGATCTGACTTTATCTTCTGTGTCTGCAGGTATTGCACTACATTAATGTGGCAAAACATATACTCCCAAAACATATATACATATAATTTAAATAAATGTATAAAATATTTTAAAATAACATGATTTAAAGGAAGCCTTTATTTGACCTAAATGCTACAACATTAGTGTCAGGGTGGAGAAGTTGATGGCAATTTCTCCTTGCTGCCACACTGACTCAATATAGCATGCTTATATAACTATAAAAATGGATGCTTGGAATAATTACAACAATTTGTTTGAGTCACTTGTAGCTTTTCCAATTAGCACCAGTTGTAAACATTGATCCCTGTGCTTTAAACCAATCATAGCCTGGGTCTACAGACACTAAAATTGTCATTTTGGGATCAGTCAAACATCAAAAATCTGGTAAGCTTCCAGGGGAATTACTTTCCCTCTGGCTTGAGACAAAATGGGTTTTGTGACATATAAAATTAATAAAAATTGTATTTTATAAAACAGCTTGTTTCTACACAGTTTAAGTTAGATGTGTGCAATCCATATTAGATTATTTTTCTATTTACAGTTTTTTATAAAGTTACTTCATATTAAGTACATTAGCATCTGTGTTTGCTTTTGTGGTCAGAAACAGAGTATTTAAGCTGTAGATAACTAGGCCTCATTGCCTCAGAAGTAGAACATGGAAATCTTCTAGAATGACAAGGCTAATTTGCTACTAGGGAAAACTATGAAGATTTTTATATAATAAAGATCATTAGTAATTAGCACAATATCCCTCACTTCAATTTTTCTGATTTAACATATACAAGATGGCCTACTGCCTCCATAAATGTTTGTAGCATTGGTTCATAAATTATGCAGCTGTTCAGTCTTTGTTACCAAAATAGAACCCTACTATTCTCTAGTGCTTTTCTAAGGTAAATCATTTAGTTTCTTGGCCCTCCATAACAGTTTCTTGATAATGAATTCTTCCCTTAAAAATGTCAGTCTTTTTACATTTAGAAAATATAGTTGGAAGACCTGAGCGAATTAAAGCATAAAAGAACAACTTTACTTATAAATAGATAACTATGGAAACTTGTGTTTATTCAAGTCTTTTATGTCAGTAACATGGAGAGACACAATAGTTCAGATATTGGTATCTTTGTTTATGTTTTAATTTTCTGTTTCATCAGGCAGCTTTTCTCTACATTGAATTATAGTCAGTGGGTAAACATATAATGCCTCCTCAGCAAGCTATCTATTTGGCTACTTGAGAGTAATTTGGGATCTTGGGCTAGAAAAGCTTCTTTTTCTCTAGGGAAAAGGAACAAATCATTGAGAAAAATTGATCTTCACTATCAACTAATCTGCATTCTCCATCTCCAGAGTTTTCTCTGTAATCATCATAGAAACTTTCATGATTTCTACTGTGTAACATGAGGCTCTAAAGCCTAATTAACAGTGTAGTCAACTAAAAAATGCAGATCTTTATTCAACTATGGCTACTGTATGACTACAACAGTTGATGAGTTGTATACAGCAGTAATTAAAAAGTTAAAAGCAGTTTACAACATGTTAAGGAAATAGATAATGAAATTTTCTCTGGATGAAATCTGTGACTATGGACAATGGTACAACTTATAACATGAGGAAAACTCTTCTTGTCCAAGAATTATCACACATAGTAATATTGCTCTTACTTGGGTGATGTAATTTACAGCTTACAAATGGATTTCAAGTAACTATGATGTTTACCTTTCTCAATAACATTGAAACAGATTTGAGAGATATTACGCAAGTAAACACATACTTCCACATAAATGGAAAAATTATGTTTAAGCATTTACTATGTAATGGTGTCCTTTAACATATAGCTTATTAGTTAATATTATCTTATTCATATACAGATAAGGCAAATATGATTCATAGACATTTATACGTGTGACTATGTTTACATGGTTGATAATTGATAAAACTCAGAATAAAATCTAAACCTTAGCTCTTACAAGTCCATAGGCAAATATCTAAACAAGTTCACACAGGTGACTCATTTTTAGTGAACTGTTTAAATTTATTTGATGAATTTTGATGTCTTCAGTATTAGCAAGAATAATTTAGTCTAAAGGAGTTTATGATTTTCAAATCAAATGCTCATGGAATTAAATACCTTTACATTTTTTGCTTACCAATTAATTCTTATGTCACTGAAATTTAATTCTATCTATATCTTTATCAAAGCCTGTCTATATGATACTAATACAAATTTAATCCCTTGCATGGTTTTTACTACTAACTGGAGAGTTTTATTTTTATTATTTTCTTTAACATTATTTATATTCATTCTTTGTGATGTTCATATGATACATTTTTAGCATTGGTTTTATTTTATGTATTACTTTGTGTTCATAATTTATAAAGTATACAAATATGAATATAGAAAATATTATTTTTACTTCAAAAGTTTTACTTTATCTGCATGTATACTCTTCAGAGTTACCATTAATAAATCAACAGATCGGCAATGTCTGTTAATTCAGCCTAACATGCACATACATGAACACAACTCTTTCTTTCCTGTTACTATAATCTTTGTATCTGAATGACTCAACCATGAAGATAAGCTTAATATTCCCAATATGATTCCTTAAGTCCACAGATATGGAGATCAAAAATAATTCAGGACAGGGGTCCCCTTGTTCCATAGAGAGGAGCAGAGTGGGCTCCTTTTACCAAGCCCGCCCTGTTGACTGCAAGGTCCTGGGCCAGCAAGGGGCCCTGATCCAGTGCTGGTGGATACATCCGGACCAGTAAGTGGGTCCCAAGAGCCCCGGGAGGGGTCTACAGGCGGCCTCCAATCCCCGAGGCTTTCTGGCCACTTAGGGGGCCTCTCCCCCTCTACTGGCTTTTCTGCTTATGCCACCCCAGCTTGACCCCAGGCACCTCTTTCCATCTGCTGGGTCCTAGCTTCCCTGAACTCAGCCTGCTTCTGGGCTGAGGCTTTGGAGGAAGGATAAGCGCAGGGCTACAGGGATCCCCTTGTTCCACAAGAGTGGGCTCCTTTACCAAGCACACCATTTTGACTACAAGGTCCTGGGCCAACAAGGGGCCGTGATCCAGTGCCGGCAGATACATCTGGACTGCAAGTAGCTCTGATCCAGTGCCGGTAGATACATCTGGACCAAGGGACCAAGCCACCAAGACTCTCCTGCCCACATTCAAAGGAAGAGATAGGCAGGCAACAATCCAAGAATTCCTCCAACAACCTGAAAAGCAACATGATAACACCAGAACCCAGCAAGTATGCAACAGGAAAAATCTAAGCAACCTAATCCAGAAGTAGAAGAAATCAACTTTAAACGTAATATTATGAAAGTGATAGAGACCTTTAAAGAAGAGGCAAAAAACTACTTTAAAGAAAGGGACGAGAAAACTAACAAAAAGAAGAAATGTATAAATTCCTCAAAGATACCCTAGAAAACCAAGAGAAAGCAATCAAACAGGTAATGGAAACAGTTCAACACATGAGAACTGAAATGGGAGCAATGAAGAAAACGCAAACCGAGAGACAGTGGGATATGGAAAATCTGGATAAATGAACAGGAACCACAGAGACAAGTATAAACAACAGAATACAAGAGTTAGAAGAAAAAAATCTCAGACGCTGAAGACACGATAGAGAAAATAAACTCAGCGATTGAAGAAAACAACAAATCCAACAAATTCTTAAGACAAAGCATGCAGGAAATCTGGGACACCATGAAAAGACCAAACTTAAGAATAATAGGGGTAGAAGAAGGAGAAGAAGCACAGCTCAAAGGCCCAGAAAATATATTCAACAAAATTATAGAAGAAAATTGTCCCAACCTAAAGAAGGATATTCCTATGAAGGTTCAAGAAGAATACAGAACACCAAATAGGCTGGATCAAAAAAAAAATCCCCTCGCCATATAATAATCAAAACACAAAACATACAGAATAAAGAAAGAATATTAAGAGCTGCAAAGAAAAAAGGTCAAGTAACATATAAGGGTAAACCTATCAGAATTACACCTGAATTCTCTATGGAAACCATGAAAGCCAGAAGGTCTTGGATAGATGTGCTGCAGAAACTAAGAGACCATGGATGCAAGCCCAGACTAATATACCCAGCAAAGCTTTCTTTCAATATAGATGGAGAAAACAAGATATTCCAGGCTAAAAACAAATTTAAGTGATATATATCCACAAACAAAGCCTTACAGAAAGTACTAGAAGGTAAACCACAACTAAAGGAAGCAAACAACACCCATAATAACACAGACATCTAACAACCCTCAAACAGCACAACTCAAAGAAGGGAGACACACAACCCTACCACCAAAAAGAAAATAACTGGAGTAAACAACCACTGGACATTAATATCGCTTAATATCAATGGGCTCAACTCACCTATAAAAAGGTACAGGCTAAGAGAATGGATACAAAAACAGGATCCAACATTCGGCTGTTTACAAGAAACACACCTCAACCACAATGACAGGCATTATCTCAGAGTAAAGGGATGGGAAAAGGTTTCTCAAACAAATAGTCCCAAGAAACAATCAGGTGTGGCTATACTAATATCTAACAAAATCGACTTCAAAGTAAAATCCTGAATATCTATGCCCCTAATATAAAGGCATCCACATATGTAAAAGAAACATTACTAGAACTCAAAGCATACATCAAACCCCACACACTGATAGTAGGAGATTTCAACACTCCTCTCTCACCAATTGACAAGTCAACCAGATAGAAACTTAACAAAAAAATACGAGAACTAACAGATGTAATGAAACAAATGGACTTAATAGACATCTATAGAACATTCCACCCAAACAGGAAAGAATATACCTTCTTCTCAGCATCTCATGGAACCTTCCTGAAAATTGATCACATACTTGGTAACAAAGCAAACAAACACAGAGACAAAAAAATTTTAGCAACCACCTGTGTGTTGTCGGATCACCATGGAGTAAAGTTAGAATGTAACAACAATTCCACGAACAAAAAGCCTGCAAACTCATGGAAACTGAACAGTCAACTACTGAACCACTCCTGGGTCAAGGAAGAAATAAAGAAAGAAATTAAAGTCTTCCTTGAATTCAATGAAAATAAAGAAACAACATACACGAACCTATGGGACACTATGAAAGCAGTCCTAAGAGGAAAGTTCATAGCACTTAGTGCCCACATAAAGAAAATGGAGAAAGCACACATTAGTGACTTAACAGCACACCTGAAAGCACTAGAAAAAAAAGAAGCAGACTCACCCAGGAGGAGTAGAAGACTGGAAATAACCAAACTGATGGCTGAAATCAACAAAATAGAGACTCAGAAAACAATCCAAAGAATCAATGAAACAAAGAGCTGAGAAAATCAACATGATCGACAAACCCTTATCCAAACTAATCAAAAGGCAGAGAGAGAAGACTCAAATTAACAAGATCAGAAATGAAAAGGGGGACATAACAACAGACACTGAGGAAATTCAAAGAATCATTAGATCTTACTACGAAAGCCTGTATGCCACAAAATTGGAAAATGTTTATAGAAATGGACAGTTTTTTTTAGATAAATACTACATACAGAAATTAAATCAAGACCAGGTGAACAATTTAAATAGACCTATAAGTCGTGAGGAAATAGAAGCTGTCATCAAAAACCTCCCAACCAAAAAAAGCCCAGGACCAGATGGTTTTAATGCAGAATTCTACCAGAACTTCCTAGAAGAGCTAATACCTACACTCCTTAATGTGTTTCACATAATAGAAACAGAAGGGTCATGGCCAAACTCTTTTTATGAAGCTATAATTACCCTGATACCAAAACCACACGAAGATGCAACCAAGAAAGAGAATTACAGAACAATCTCACTTATGAACATTGATGCAAAAATTCTCAATAAAAGACTGGCAAACCGATTCCAAGAACACATGAAAAAATCATCCATTATGATCAAGTAGACTTCATCCCAGAGATGCAGGGCTGGTTCAACATATGAAAATCTATCAATGTAATCCATCATATAAATAAACTGAAAGAAAAAAACCATATGATCATTTCATTAGATGCTGAAAAAACATTTGACAAAATCTAACACCCCTTCATCATAAAGGTCTTGGAGAGATTAGGGATGCAAAGATCATATCTAAATATAATAAAAGCAATATATAGCAAGCCAACAGCAAACATCAAATTAAATGGAGAGACACTCAAAGCGATTCCACTAAAATCAGGAACGAGACAAGGCTGTCCACTGTCACCATACCTCTTTAATATAGTGCTTGAAGTCCTAGCAATAGCTATAAGACAAAATAAGGAGATCATGGGGATTCGAATTGGAAAGGAAGAAGTCAAACTTTCGTTATTTGAAGAGGATATTATAGTGTACATAAGTGACCCCAAAAACTCTACCAAAGAGCTTCTACAGCTAATAAATACCTTCAGTGAAGTGGCAGGATACAAGATCCACTCAATAAAATCAGTAGCCCCACTATACACAAAGGATAAAGAAACAGAGAGGTAAATCAGAGAAACATCACCTTTCACGATAACCACAAATAACATAGAGTATTTTGGGGTAACACTAACCAAGGAAGTGAAAGATCTATTTGACAAGAACTTTAAGACCTTGAAGAAGGAAATCGAAGAGAATACCAGAAAATGGAAGGATCTCCCATGTTCCTGGATTGGTAGGATCAATATATAAAAAATGCAATTCTACCAAAGGCAATCTATAGATTCAATGCAATCCCAATCAAAATCCCATGAAATTCTTCATAGACCTTGAGGAAACAATAACTAACTTTATATGGAAAAACAAAAAGCCCAGGATAGCCAAAACAATCCTATACAATAAAGGAACTGCCAGAGGCATTACCATCCCTGACTTCAAACTCTATTTCAGAGCTACAGTAATGAAAACAGCTTGGTATTGGCATAAAAACAGAGACGTTGACCAATGGAATCGAATCAAAGACCCGGATATTAATCCACAAACCTATGAACACCTCATATTTGATAAAAAAGCTAAAATTATACAATGGAAGAAAGAAAGCATCTTTAACAAATGGTGCTGGCATAACTGGATGTCAACATGTAGAAGAATGACAATAGATCCTTATCTATCACCATGCACAAAACTCAAGTCCAAATGGATTAAAGATCTCAATACAAATCTGACCACACTGAACCTGATAGAAGAGAAAGAGGGAAGTAGCCTGCAATACATGGGCACAGGAGACAACTTCATATGTAAAACCCCAGTGGCACAAACAATAAGAGCAACAATGAATAAATGGGACCTTCTTCAACTGAGAATCTTCTGTAAGGCAAAAGACACAGTCATTAAGACAAAAACACATCCTACTGAATGGGAAAAGATCTTCACTAACCCCACATCAGACAAAGGTGTGATCTCCAAAATATACAAATAACTCAAGAAACTAGACATTAAAATTCTAAATACCCCAATTAAAAAATGGGGTAATTATATGAAGAGAGAATTCCCAACAGAAGAAGTTCGAATGGCCAAAAGATACTTAAGGTCATGTTCAGCTTCCTTAGCCATCAGGGAAATGCAAATCAAAACAACTTTGAGGTACCATCTTACACCTGTCAGAATGGCTAAAATCAAAAACACCAACGATTCCCTATGATGGAGAGGATGTGGAGTAAGGGGAACTCTCATCCATTGCTGGTGGGAATGCAAACTTGTGCAACCTCTTTGGAAATCAGTGTGGCGGTTTCTCTACCTCAGGATCCAGCAATACCACTCTCGGGAATATACCCAAGAGAAGCCCAATCATACTATAAAAGCATTTGTGCAACTATGTTCATAGCAGCATTGTTTGTAGTAGCCAGAACCTGGAAACATCTTAGGTGCCCCTCAATGGAAGAATGGATAAAGAAAGTGTGGAATATATACACATTAGAATACTACTCAGCAGTAAAAAAACAACGACATCTTGAATTTTGCATGCAAATGGGTGGAAATAGAAAACACTATCCTGAGTGAGGTAACCCAAACCCAAAAAGACGATTATGGTATGTACTCACTCATTAGTGGACTCTTGCCATAAACAAAGGACATTACGCTTATTGCTCACAAGCCTAGAGAAGCCAAATAGGAAGGTGATCCCAAAGAAAAACATATATATATCCTTCTGGAAATTGGAAGCAAACAAGATCGCCGGGCAAAAGTTGGAAGTGGGGATAGTGGTGGGGCTAGGGTGGTGGGGGAAGGGGAGAGGGGAAGGAGATGGGAGAAGGGTAGGACTGGCGAGAGCTTGGGAGAGTGGGAGGGTGGAGATGGAGGAAAGGTGGATATTTGAAAAGGGAATAAGATATCTACATTAAGGGAGTCATTTTAGGATTGGCAAGATACTTGGCTCTAGAAGGGATCCCAGGTGTCCACAGGGATGTCCCCAGCTAGGTACTTGGGCAGCAGAGGGAGGGTCCCTGAACTAGACTTGTCCCATAGTCACATTGATGAATATCTTGATCATCACCATAGAAATTTCGTCTGATTTATGGAGATGGAGACAGAGACCCACATTCACATCAGAGCAATGGACTGAGCTCCCAAGGTCCAGTCGAAGAGCAGAACGTGGGAGAAGATGAGTAAGGAAGTTAGGACCGTGAGGGGTTGGTCCACCCACTGAGACAGTGTGCCTGATCTAATGGGAGCTTACCAAATCCAGCTGGACTGGGACTGAACGAGCATATGATTAAACTGGACTCTCTGAATGTGGCTTCCGGTGGGGTCAGACTGAGAAGCCAACAATAATGACAGTAGGACCTATCTCTTCTGCATGTATTATCTTTTTGGGAATCTAGTCTATTTGGATGCACATCTTCCTAGGCCAGGATGGAGGGGCGAGGGCCTTGGACTTCCCACAGGGTAGGGTACCATGCCCTCTTTTAAGGAAGCAGGGGGAGGGAGGAGGGATGGGGGAGGAGCTGGAGGGGACTGGGAGAAGGGGAGGAAATGTAAATTTTTTTGAATGAAACAAAATAAAAGAATATGAAAAAACAAATATAATTCAGAATTTAATCTTTGATTTATAAATTTTTATTTTGTGTGTGTGGATATAATGCCTGACATGTAGATTAGTGCAATATTTGCATACCTGTTTCTCATGGCAGCCAGGAAAGGGCATTAGATACTAGGAAATGTAATGACAAATAGGTATAAGCAGTGATGTGGTTATTGGGAATCAAACCCTGGTATTTCAATAACAACCAGTGCTCCTAATCATAAAACTGTCTCCCTAGACAAAGTGGTTTTTAAACTTCCTAATGCTATGACCCTTAATACAGTTCCTCATGTTTTGATGACCCACAACCATAAAATTACCTTTGTTGCAACTTCATAACTAATTTTCCAACTGTTACAACATTTATTGTAATGTAAATATGAGATATGCAGATGGCCTTAGGCATCCCGTTAAATGTCACTCAGGCCCCCAAAAGGTCAAAAACTCACAGGTTCTAGAGTCCAGATCTCCCAAAGTATTTTTCTTTAATGAGAAGTTATAAGGGAGGAAATGAAGAGTAGATTTAACAAGACATACGTATGTGCCAAATTCTCAAACAATGAAAATAAAATTTAAGAATAGTTTTATGTATATATTTGTTTGTTTATCTATAAAAGAGTTTCTGTGTGGTTCCTACTGGACTTAAACTTTTATCTTCCATTACAGAATGTTACTTTTTTTGCTAATATTACACCTTAATTTCATCTTAATATAGGTAATGCTGGTATCGTATGACTGCCTATTTCTCAAGTAGATTGGTTAATGCTATCCCATAGTCAAATTTTTCCTTGTATCTCCAATCCAGTTTCTTCCTGGAAGGGTTTTCAGGGCTTACCATCTCATTGAATATCACCAAATGCCCAAGGTTTCAATGGCTTTCTACATCCATATACAGGCAGAAATTGGAGATGTAAGTATTCTAGCTTGAATTATTTTTTTCCTTGCAGAACTACCTTTAGTTGGATAGGTATGATACTATATAATACATAAGTAAACACACACATCCATGTACTTTACCAGAAATATAATCAAGAGAAATCATGGTAGAGTGGATGGTGTGTCCTTTTATGTTTATTAGAGTGTCTTTAAATATTGACGATCATTTATTATCTATGGTTAATAAAATTCTTATTTTGTGTTTACAATTTTCTTTTGCACACCTATAAACTGGAAAAGTGGGTGTGTTGGTAGTAAATTTCTTAAAGGTTTTATAGGATAAACAGATAGATGGATTCTTGATATAGACATAAACAGACATAGATTATTATAAAAAGTAGATGGTTTGAAAATATATTTCTTGGTCAAGGCATGTGGATGCAGCCTTTTAATCCCAGAACTCAGGAGGCAGAGGCAGGTGGATTTCTGTGGGATTGAGGCCAGCGTTGTCTACACAGCAAACTCTAGAACAAGCAGAATCACATAATGAAGAGACTTTGTCTTAAAAATTATCTTTTCCCTAGTACATTCTTGTATAAACATACACACATATGACAGATAAGTAGATAAATCGGAAACAAAACACAAAACTGATCCAGATTGAGCAATACGTTGAAAATTGCTTTTGCCTATAGTGTTAGTGAGAGCCTTACTCTCACCTGTTTATCCCTATCTCTCATTACACAGAGTTACTGGAACAGCTGGCAGCAGATGGGACAGAATTATGACCATAGTTACACAGCACTACTACACAGAAGAGAAAAACTGTACAGTCTATTCTGGGTTAATGTCATGCTTTCATGACTCCGATGCTTTAATGTACTGAATTAAATAGTCATACGCCCCTAAAAATAGCTGGTCTAGTTTCTAGAAGTACCTTTTAGACATTCTAAACTTAGAAAACTCTCTACAGCCATGGGTACGTTTGAAGATTAGTTAATGGGTAGGATTTTCTAACAACTGCCTCCCAGGAAATAAAATGCCAATCTTCTCATCACCTTCTTATTAGCCTTTCTGAAACAGAGAGACTGACCCTCCTGTCTCCAGCTCCTGAAATATTTTCTGAAGGAATAGAGAAAAGGCACATTTTAAATAATATTTTTCTAGCACTTACATAGTGGCAAAGTTTCTTTAACAAAACACACACACACACAACAAGAATTTGGGAGAAAAATAACATTTTCATGGTCCCATAATTGTTGTTCAAAAGCAAACATATACATATATTGTCCCCACTTAGGATTTCAATGGAGTTCTCAAAATATTTGAGAGATAAGAGTGACATCTGGAGCTGTGACAAGAGAAGGAGGGCATGGGTAATGAAAGGTCTTTAGAGCATAGTTGCTTTCACAGTGATGCTGGCTTTGGCAAAATATCAATTTTTATTATTCATTAGCACCTTCTCTGAACAGTCATCCAAACAAATAATAGAAAAAGCATGTTATGAGTTAATATTCAAAGCTCAGTGGATAGTTTAAATAGCTTGACAGTTTTATTTCTGTTTTCATTTTCCGAAAGATAGACTGGAGATTATTCTATTTTTTATATTTATTTTTAATATTTTAATTGATAATTTCATTTTCAATTAAATTCATTTTTTAAATCGAATTCTTTTAAATATTCCATAAGATGCAAGATTTTTACCGAGTGTGTGATTGACATTTATCTCTAGATTCCAAGTACATATTTGTATTGTTTTGTATCAAATAGAAACCTTAGTTCATATTAAAACATCTGAAATGCAAAATTTTAAATATATCCTAACTCCTTAATTCACATTTGTTTTGTTCATGAGTTATATTTTACACATTTAATCACATATACACACACACACACATTTAATATTGAGTCACACCAAAGCCTCTAATGTCATATGTACTGTGAGGTAACAATTTTAGCCCACAATTATACAGCTTAAGAATTGATTTTTATTTTTGTTTTATAGCATGTAATTAATGCTATTAGATTTTTATGCCACCCTTGAATTAATTCATACATATTATTTATTTATAAATGCAATTTCCCTAGGAAAATTCAAAATGCACTGGAGTATATGGATTATATGTTATTCATTTTATTATCCACATATAACACATCATTGTATACCTGGAGTAAATATGCATTTCAGTACACATATAAACACATTCTAAGGTATAATATTAGTAGTTACTTGTGTATTTAAAATACATAATGGACTTTTACAATTTTGAGGTGTCATAGTCTTTGTCACTTTTCTCAGTCACTTGATTTTATGCTACACTTTTCTTTCATGGAATCCAATTAAGATGACATCTTATTGAACAGGCATTAAATGGTTTCCAGAATGTTTACTATCTATTCAGATGAAACAATGGGATCTCACATCCATAAAGCATATATATATATATATATATATATATATATATGTATGACTTACCAAGAAATAGTAAGCATTAAGATTTCCACTTTCCTCTGCATGATAAGTGATAAATGAAATTTAAATTTTTATCATAATTACAATGCTAATAAGAAGTTTTCTTTTACATGAAGAAAAGGGGCAAATTGAAGCTAGTATAAACTGAAACTGTGAACCCAAAAGATTTCTTAATATTAAACCATGTTTGGCAACTGAACAGATTCCTCTGGGAAAAGTGTTGGGAACATGTCACTTTCATTTTTCAATGGTATAAAAGCATTCAATAGTATTTATAGAAAGAGACAAGGCACCCCGTCAGGAACATGTGGACTAAGAGACCCAAAAGGTCATTTCCATGATGAGTTATGCTGCTTCCCAGCAGTGGCCAGTCCTTTATACTGGTATTGTGTACTTATTTTATTTTCCCTCTTATCTCCTTCATACACACAAACCATATATATAAAAAATCAGACCACATGATGTTTGGATGTCTTTTATCTTTTTTTAAGGAAAAATGAGGCATATGTAACGTAAGAAATATAGCAGGATATACTGATGTTATGATAAAGAAAAGACAATTTTCAGGGTCTAGCTGCACAGAGGGAAGTTTAGGTACAGCTGAAGAAGTGGTCTGTTTGTGGCATTAGCAATCTTTGTAATCTTATCGCCTCTGTGTTTTTGAAGCAATAATCCGTAGAAAAATGCCAGAAAATACAAGCTAGGAAAGTTTGTTTTGTGAAAGTGGGTGAGACAGATATTTAGGCTAGAGGAAAAGAAAAGCACCACCTGTAAAAGAGTAGTAAAGCAAGATGTTATCAAATATTCAGAAAACAATGATTCTCATTATGGCCTTTATCCCATCTCCATACTTCAGTACTTCTATAGCTCCATTACATGAAATCCAGTCATACAGACACATATGCAATCGCCCTCACATACACAGCTAATAAGATAGAAGACATTATGAAGAAAAGAACTATAAAAGAGACAAAATCAAAAGACACAATAAGTCTCATGGGGGATTTTCATAATGTCATTTTTTCTTTATTATTATTGTCACAAATTGACAGTTTGACTCACTAATCTCTATATCTTACAATATTAGTATGACTGCCCAAGCAGAGTGCTCAAATTAAATATTAAGCATTAAGCATAATACAAAGTAATAATAATTAACAAATAAAATATGGACAAAGATACATAACAACTCTCTTCTAAAGAAAATGTTCAGAAATAGTTTTAGAGAAAAGATAATGCCTCACCAAACAAAACAAAAAAATATAAAATAAAATTAAAACAATAAGAATTTTCAAAGGAAAATGGATTGTGCCTCCACGACGTTTAAATCTGCTTGACATAGTTTGTCTTTCCAACTGGTCTGCAGCACACTTGATTTAGGAAATGTCTTTGGTGTCCAACTGTTACTGTGCCAAAAACAGTTCCACATTTAGCTTCAAGGGAGTATACAGATTTACCCTTCCCCCTCTCTGTTGTCTGCCTCCCTCCCTCCTTTGCCTAGCAACTGATTACTTCATTAGTAGAACTCTGGGTTTAAAATAAATCAGTTGGTTCCTGCCTTCATTCCAGTTGCCAAACCTCTCTGAGGCAGAAGAAAGAATCAATTCTCCAGACTAGTCGGCTGGTGTGGGTGTACAGCTGGTTTGCTCTACCATCTTGATCTCATTTCCACATGGCTTGTACTGAGAATGGGTAAGTATGAAATTGAGTATAACTCAGTTTAAATTTGAAAACAAAGGATTATCTGAATGTTATTACTGTATTACTAGGGCAGGGACAAGAGGGATGAATGTGGTATTGGTGAGGATTACAGGCAAAAGTAAAAGAATGTAATTGTACACAAGAGTACTGATTTTAAGAGCATAAAGCATTAATGATTTTAAAAGTAAGTTTGAAATAAAAGTTACAAAGCCCTAAGCAGTAGAGCTAAGTCATGAGGAAATTATTACTTTAACAGATTCTGATACAGGTTAAAGGAGAAGAAAGAAGTTTTAAGAAAATTTGGCTTGAATATGCAGTGCATAAAGAAAAAACAGAATGTTTAAAGAGAATGACTAAACTTTCTATGACTTCTGTGAAAGAAAGCAATGCTGTGTCCCTGCCCCCACTCTCCAGAGACTTCTCATAACATTTCTGCCAGAGTCTGAATTCTGTACTTTTGGGTTAAATGATCATACAAGGACTTTAAAGAGCTGCTGCTTTATGTCAACTAGGAAGCCAACTAGGCCATATAGACACTTTTTCTTTTTTTACTACCTTTGACTGATAAGGAATTGAAAGGCACACAGGGCAGCAATTATTGGATACCATGTAATCGGGTACTAAAGGGACTTCTGGGGATGTGGTGGGTGATAGTAGGCTAAGAAAGTATTGACTTCATGGAGTAAAAAAGCCTGTACCCCTTTATTCCCTGTACGTTCCAGGAATTTAATCACGTGATTAAAATATTGACTGGGGAAAGAATTTCCATTTTATTTAAATTTTCATTTTTGGTTTTGCAAGGCTTGGAGGGCATAGCCGTTCATCCATAATGGTACCTGTGGACAAAAATGGAAGCAGGGAGGCTCGTCACAATGTGCCGCTCCGGTGTGTGAATTACATGCTGAAGGATGATGAAGATGATGCAGAGATCTGGGGCCACCCTCTTGTCTCCCTGAGACCACTGTTCACAGTGGCGAGAGCAGGAGACCGCATTCCTGAAAATCCAAGAGCTCTGAGATACCCTTTTACACTAACACCTGCCATTGAGGAAGAGTCCCTAGCAACAGCAGAAGTAAACAGCTCAGAGGGCCTGGAGAGTCAGAGCAAGAAGGGACATGATTCTATTAATATGTCCCAGGAAGTCTCTGGAAGCCCGATGGCACTGATGATCGGAGGCCCAAGAGTTGGTAGTGGGGTTCTTGAGAGAAGTGGCAATAGCTCAAAGTCATATATGCCTGTGCCTGGATCCCAAGAGTTCTTTCCACCAAAGGGCCCACAGACACGGGGCCCTCCATATGTCCCCACCCTTAGATCGGGGATAATGATGGAGGTGACTCCAGGAAGTGGTAGAATGTCACACAAGGGCAGCCTGGCTCATGTCTCTTTCCCACTGGGAAGCCCAAGGCACCCTATGGATAATTGGCAGCAGAGACCTCTCCATTTGTCAACCAGTGTTCCAGGCTTACCTTGCTCTACTGCTCATTGCTTCATGCCACCTCAACCTCCAGCATACAGTCCATTTCCTGTGATGCCTTCTCCTTTTGTTTCTCCCCTGGGATTTGGTCCTCCCCTGCCTTATTTTTTTCATTATAACACTCGAGCAATGCACCCTCCTCCATACTTAAACTAGAGTGTTTGCAAGGAGTAAATGGGAAAGAAAGGGGTTGGGAAAAGAGCTGAAAGCTACTAATATTTTCATCATATATGAAATTCCCTACCCTCTTACACTTGGTTTAGCACTAATGTGCCTTATGTGTTCAGAGATTTAATAAAAATTGCAAAATTTTAAATGTTGTGTCTGTTTTAAGTCCCAAACCACAGATTTTGTTTTCTATATTTCAGAAAATTAGTGCAGATATGTAACAGTGTTTCCTACATAGATCACTTGGATCGTTACCACTGTTTGTTACTGACTGGTCTTTCAATATGACTGTTGAAAGGATCAACTGGGACCTTGTTAGGCCAGTTCTAGATTTGGTAATTTCTACATGCCTAAAGATAGGATGGCTGATCAAATTAAGGTGAGTGCTTTAAGATTTGTTACAGAGGCAGTCTGGAATCCACAGAATCAGGAAACATGCACGAACAATGTGCATCATATCCAACTTAAATCCATCCTACACTCTGCCTGCACAGAACAAAAAAATTGCTAGTCAAGTAAATGAAAAATCAGGATAAACAAGAATGCAATCAGGAAAGTGAGGATGGGGAAGGCCTGGTGCAGAGATTCAACTTGAAGGAGGATCGGTCCTTCAAGTTTTCAGTTTTGCTAAAAGAGTCATATACAAATAGTTTGATAAACAAAATTCTGGGGAAAGCATTAAGGAGAGTGGGAACAAGGTTTTTCATCCTTTCTTAGATTAAAGAACTGTTACATGACCATAAGTTCTATTTGCAAATGTTTTATTGATATATAAAAATTATATTTATTACTGCTGTTGCTATAGCATCATTATTATAATGATATTTGAAAATATATCAAAGCGCCCAGACAGTAAATTTGACAAAATCAAGTAACATTGATATAGGCACATAGGATAAAGGATGCAAGGATGATCATTTGTAACAATGTAATTTAGTACACTCTTTAGGAATATACCTTAAAATCTAGTGGGACTGAATACAATGACTAAATTGGAAATATTTCCAAAGAAGATATTTAAAATGATCATGTCTTCCATGCAGTTGTCTATGTGAAATAATAGCTAGATGTATGCATAAACTGCTGATCCAAATGATACCTATTGGAAAGTAAAAACCATTTAATACTAACATTAGGTTCTTTGCTACTGCAACTCCCCCAACAGCACAAGGATTCCTGGTATTTCTTTTTCTCCATTTATTTCATAATAGGTCACAATAAATGTGCAGGCTGCAGTGTAATGATGAGCAGGAACATCTGCATGTTGCTTCATGGCTTTCCTTTCTCTCTGTTTATGTCTTGAAGCTGGCAGAATTCCATCAGTTCACTGTGACCAGGTCAACAGGAATATTTTGCAAATTGTTTGACAGCTGCTCACTATGAGGTAGTGTAGTCTCAGCATTCCAAACACTTATTGAATTTTCAAGCTTACTGAACAGGAGACTTGGGCATGCTTAATGCTTATTGTCATAAAAATATTTTTGAGCCAGATGTTAAGAGATATTTTGACAAGAAATCAAGTTGTTGTCTTAAAGCCAGTGCTGCCTCTCCAGAGAGCTGACAAAGATTGTGCTGAATGACAGCAGGCAAGGATCTCCTTTCCTTCTCAAAGGAAGTACTCTGGATACGTGCTCAAAAAGAGTCTATGTACAATTACAGCAATCTATGACAAATACACTATAACAAGAAAGCACCAATGAAACAGCTTGCTATATTTCAATTCTGTTCCCTCTCTTAACACTTTTTATGTGTTTATTATTTTCTATGTGATTTTTGAACACAGAACACATAGTAAGCATCAAATAATAACTATCAGCAAAATGAGGCATTGAGGTTTTATTTTTGCTTCTGCATTACAGGATAAATGTGTTTTCTTTAGTTTATTTAGAGCTCAGTGCCCATATAAATAAAAATATTTGGTTTTCTTCATAGCTTCTGTAAAGAATCACAGGACACATTGTTAGCACAGTGAAAAAGATTAAAACAGATGAATTACCTTAAAATTGCAATTTCTAAATTATTGATTCATTCTGAGCCAATATTAATCCTGCTGCAATATGAAAAGTACTCACAGTGTAGCACTTTTAACTCTTTTGGTCACATACAGTTTCTTTCCATCTTGCTGTGTGGTTGTGATTGAGTTGTTCCTAAATGCAAATGTGAAAGATAAGTACCAACAAAGTGGATTTTTCTTCTCATAAAAATGGGAATGGGTTAAGTGTTTCCTATTCTAAGTTATAATCACTATCACAGGAAGATTCATGTTAAGCTTTTTATTATAGCTATATTGGACATGCCAAGCCAGACAAAATCCCACCATGAACATAGATGTTGAGCATTCAGTATGCCAGTTAGCTGTGAATAATTGTTAACTGCTGAGAAAGGGAGGAAGAGTTTACTATAAAAATGTATCCCCTGATAAACTGAACATGCTTCTGTGAAGAACCACATATTAAAAGGATTTGGGTGACAAAAATTAACTTGATGGGTTTTTAAATAAATAGATAAGTAAATGAAAAACACAAAGGTTGAAGAGATGACTCTATATTTAAGTGTTCTTACTCTAGTAGAAGACTCTTTTTTTTTCTAGGTGCCCATATGGCAGCTTACAAGCCTTTGGACCTCCAGGTCCAGAGTATGTGATGCTTTCCTCTAGCCTCCATGGGTAGAATATTGACTCAGTACACTTACGTACATTAAGGAAAAGCACCCAGACACATAAAAATCAAGATTTTTCTTTCTTAATTGAAAAAAATGAATTTTATACAATATATTCTTACCAGTTTCCCTTCCCCTACCTTATTGAATATCTTTCCCACCTACTTACTCACACAATTTTATGTTCCTTTTTTCTTTCTTTAGAAAGCAAACAGGAAAACAAACAAAAATACAAACAAGAAAGTATAAAATAAAAACAAAAACATAAGAAATACACCAATACATTTTTTAAAGGACACAAACATAGGACAGAGGGAAGGGGTGTGGACCTAGGAAAAGTTGGTGGTATGAATTAATATGATCTAAAAATGTTTTATGAGACTTTCAACAAACTAATAAAAATATAAAAGTAATTAAATGCTTGTGTGCCATAAATTTTCAGGAAACATAAAAGTAATTCATAATCTAAGGATAGCTACAAAACAAATAAAAATATATTTCAATACATCAATTTTGCAAAGAAATTCTAAGTAAAATTTAGTTTAGTAAGTCATTTCACTGTATTTTTTAATTGGTAAGTATTTTTATGGAAGTAAATTCACTATATTCTCAATGGAGAAAATCCTTTTCTCAAATAATATATGTGCCCAACAAACACATCCCATATTAAAGGGCTCTGAATATATCACAGTGTTTGATAATGTGATTTACTATGAAATATATATTGATAACTAGCTTCTTTTAACATTCACATTAAAAAAAAAACTTTGACATTCAGACCATGCTTATTGATGGATGGTGTTTTAGCATGTAAAAAAGGGAAAAACAGATGAAGAAAGACAGAAGATTAAAGATAGAGAGGGGTGGAGACATTGTCATTTAAGAAGAGATGAAATGCTTCAAAGTAGGAAACAGCTACAAATTTGAATTGATGTGGGAAAATAATAAATTTGGATGTGATAGAATGTAATCCAAAGACTTTGTGACTATTTGGAAAAATGATGTGTCATGTATTAAGTTCTTCATGATAGAAAAGGGCATGTGTAGAGACCACATATTTGACAGGCTAAGGATTGGGTGATTAGAGAAACACTATCCAGCCTTCCTAAAAATGAATATATCTCAGTTGCTTCATTCCTTCCTATAAATATCACCTCTCCTTAGATAGAAGGCAATCTCATATTCCGTATGTGAAACTGGTAGCACTTTATGACTTAAGTTTCACTAATCCCCTAAACTGGCCTTGGCAAACAAATATGATATAAAAGTTAGTTTCATTAATGAAGAGGATGTGTAAGGAATTGTATTCAAAAAAGATCAGTTTTTCTTCAAATTCTTAAGTATAACTATTGATCTATTTTTAAAGTTTAAATTACAGTATTTTTTTACTAGTGGGGTGAGTTTATAATTTTAAATTTTGCCTTTCATTCGTCCAATTCTTCTTTAACTCCTTAAAGACCCTGAAAAGGACTATTCTATTGTTTTCTTCCATTAAATTTGTATATACTTTATATAATATTGCTATGCATTGCATTAATCTCCAGTGATACACAATAGATAGCCAGCCATGTATAAATACACTAATAGAAGACCATGTTTAATGCACTAAATAAAAATTATTCATAGTCAAAATTTAAATTATATTATTAATCAGTCATATTTGTAGGAATATAGTTAAACATTAATCAAAATTCATAATTTATTTTTATTTTGAGTGTCACTAATTAATACCTTTATTTTTTCTTTTTCTTTCATACAATGCATCCCCACTGCAACCTGTCTTCTCTTACTTCCTCCCAGTGCCCCTCCACACCTACCTCCCCTCCCCTCCCCTCCCTTCTCCCCCAAATCCACTACTCTTGTGATTCCTTTCAGAAAAGAGCAGGCCTCCAAGAAATATCAACCAAATATTGCATGTCAAATTATAATAAAACTAGGTACCTTCCCTCATATTACGGCTGAACCATATAATCCTATAAGAGGGAAAGAGTCCCATGAGCAGGCAAAAGAATCAGAGACAACCCTCATTTCCACTGTAAGAGTCCCAAAAAAAACCCAAAACTTTTTCCTTATTTCACTTAATGTTTTTACATATTCTAATTGACAAGTAGTTTAGACAATGAAGTGCTGCTATCAAAACTTAACTGGAAAACTCGTAAGAAGTTATTCACCTTTGGATCTTAGACTCAGGTAAACCAAACAAATTTATATAACAGAGTTTAATATAAGGAAACCTGAATTTTAAAAATTAAAGTTTTTCAATAGCAGTTCTAAAACAACTATCATGTAGTATAGGATGGCTCCAAATAACTGGGTGCTACAAGAAATTAAATCCTAATAGATATCCATAGAAATGACTGAGTAGTAAAATAAATGATTCTGTAAGTCACTGAAGATTCATCCTTTGTAAACTCATGATTATTTCTATCACTCTGCTAATCTGATAGGCACTCGATTTATCAGCAGTTTTCCAAAGCTTTAATAATATGATGAATATAATATTTTGACTGCAATCATTTCAAAATTTTATCACATCATACTCCAGATTCTACTACTGTGAAGAGAATACCAAAATATATGTTAATATTAACAATTTTCCAGCAGTATAAAAGGGCAATATTAAAGAAAAAAGTAATTATACACTCATTCCATTATAATAAAATCAGAAACCATACAAAAGCACACTAAAATAATAAGATGATGTTTGTGTCAAAAATTTAGTAAGCATTTAAAAGTGTTTCAACTTTATTATTATTATTTACATCCCGACTGCAGTTTCCCCTCTCTAATCCCCTTTCCCCTCATCCACACCTCCATGTCTCTTCGGAAAGGGGCATGCCTTCTATGGATATCAACGAACATGACACATCAAGATTCAGTAAGACTAGGCACCTCCTCTCCTATTAAGTGGACAAGACAAACCTGTAAGAGGAATTCATCCCAAAAACAAGCAGCAGAGTCAGAGACCAACCCCTGCTCCCACTCTTAGGAGTCCCACAAGAAGACCAAGCTACACAATTATAGCATACATGCAGAGTGTATAAATCAATACTGTGTTGACTTTCTGGTTACAGCTTCAGTCTCTGTTAGCCCCATTGATCCCAGGTTAGTTGATTCTGTGGGTTTTCTTGTGGTGTCTTTTGCCCTTGGGTTTATACAAGCCTTCTACCCCCCTCTCTTCAACAAAATTCCATGAGTTCTGCATAATGTTTGTATGTGGATCTCTTCATCTGTTTTCATCACTTGCAGGGTGGAACCTCTCTGATTGGTAATTGGTCTAGGCAACAAACTATGAGTATAGCAGCATATCATTAGGAATCATCTCAACGAATTTTTATTTTTGACAGCCATGTTTTTTTACCATCATAGAGGTCTCTGGGCTGGCTATCCAGCCTCTGGGTCTTGGCCCTTCAGGCAGTATGAGGGATTGGAACCCTCTGATGGTATATGTCTCAAGCTGGAATAGTCATCGATTGAACACTCATACAACTTTCTGTGCTACATTTACCCCAGCACATCTTATAAGCAGGAAAAATTCTAACTCAAAGGCTTTTTATCTGGGTTGGTGTAACATTCTCTCCACTGGAAGTCTTGGCTGGTTACAGGAGATGGCAGATTCAGGGTCTGTATCCCACATTGCTAGGAATTGCTAGGCTCACCCTCATAGATTCCTGGGAGTTTCCATTGTACTAGGTTTCTAGTTTGTCCAAGAATCAGCTATTCTTTCTTTATGTCAAAACATTTTAATATTTTATTTAATTTATTGATTTATTTTATATCCTGACAAGAATATCACCGCCCTCCTCTCCTCCCCTTCCCTCCCCCCACCTCTGCTCAGGCTCCCTCTCAATCCTCTTCTGTTTCTGTTCAGAAGGGGGTAGGATTCCCATGGGTATCAACGAAGCATGGTATATCAAGTTGCAGTAAGATTAAGCACCTCCCCTTATATTAAGGTTGGCGAAGACACATAAATTATATATTAAAAGAACTCATAATAAATTAAACTTTCCAATAAAAGGAAGTTAAAATTAATATATTTTCATATGTATCCTAAAATAAATATATATTTTTTTGTATCCAAGTGGTGACTATTTTCTCATATCATCATTGCAGGATTTTGGAAATCTGACTGCCATAAATAACAGAACATTTATTGAGAACACAGCACAATATTAAATAAATGATTTAAAATTTCAGTTTTATTTCACCCAAGAACAAGGATAAGATTTGTTGGGGAGTATCCTGAGTAAATAGTAATGGATATAAACAAAGGTTTATCTATATTATGTTAAATTTAGCTTGCAATATGCTAACTAAAGTAGCAAAAGAAGTAGTAAATGTTTTGAAACAGAAAACATCTAGTTAAAATTTGGGTACATTAAAATAACCATCAAACCAATAGTAGACACAATTTTAAGAATGAAAACTTATTTGCATTTTACTTAATTTACTTAAATTTGACAAGAAACATTATTCAAAAATAATAATGCAGATCAGATATTCAAAGGTCCTTAAGTCAGAGTACTCAAAGGCATCTCTTATTATTTGAGGCTTCTTTAAATGGAGTCCAAAAGGAGGAGGAATTGATTGCTTAGGGCAGTGTATGTGTAGTATTGTGATTTAAATGATGAGCATTAATTATGAAAGCTTTATTTTATTGTGCATGTCATTCTCCACGATTCAAGTGATATAAAATCTTGCAACTACATAATTATGCATATGCATGAGAGAGGTAGACAGGGGTTTTCCCCTAAAAATTCACTCTGAGGATATAGTTTGACTTACTGTGCATGGACTTAAAGGCAGTTTAGGCTTGATTACTTCTTGCTTCCTATCCCTATGTATTTTAGAATTTGTGTGAAAAAAATGGGACATCACAATAAGGTTGTCCAGGAGGAGCCACTTAATGCACTGTTTGCAGTGGGCCATACACAGCACTTCATACAGGCGAGGGCTGTAGTTTTCCATGTGCACTGTTAGCAATCAAGTGTGTATCTAGCTCACAAGGAGTGTCCCAGGTTGCTAAGCATTGCCTATTCCTGACTGCCAGAACCACTGAGTGGAACCTTTCCCAAGTGTGTTCCTCCTTTGGCCATTCTGTCTCACCATAATATGAAGTAGCCACACTGTCTCTTATGACGTGACTCTTTACCTCCCTTAGAAGTTCATTAGTTGCTACTGGTTAATCATTTTTATGTTAGCATTTTCCAGTGCTCATTTCTAGAGTGATTTCTGTTGTCTGATAGGAAACTGACTGCCGTAGAGCTCCAACTGTTGATTTTCACCTCTGTATGCACCAAAGTGGCAATTGCTTGGGTTTGATGTTTTTTTAATTTATTGAAACTTCATACAATATATTCAGATTATGATTTCTTTTCCCAAATGTTTCCCAGTTCCCAGAAACTACAAATTTCAGAATGAAAGCTCATCTGCATTCTAGATAAAAGAAAACGGAACTCAAAATAAAATGGCAGTGTACTTCGGTTTTCTTTTGTTATTGTTTACATTTATTTATTATATAATTAATATGATTTTTTATTAAATTTAAGAGTTTTCATCAAAAAAGTCTACATTTAATTTCTAACACACCTTTGAAGTTCGTAGTTCAACTATTTAAAATGGAAAATATATGACATAATAGAAAACGATGCTATAATTTATGCTCATAATTATAACTAAATTAGCACACAGAGAAAGAAAATGAGTAGAGAAAAATAAAGTACATTCACAGTAGTTACAGTAATCTCCATTAAGAGGTTTAATTTGGGCTAAGGAGCAACATATCATTGCAACATTGTGTTTCATGGTCTTTGGCAAAATGAGTCCATATGTGCATGTTGTTACTCAAGACTTGCTATTTGGATGAATGCTTGCTTTTACAAAATAACAAATCACTTGGGCCTGGGCAGGGCAGTCTGAGTCAAAAAGAAGGAATTTGTCTTCTACCACAGTTTTAGCGACACAAAGGGTCAAACACAAATAGGTCAGATGAAGCAGCATGAAGCAGCTCAGTTTTAAAACCTTTAAATATACAGTTCCTTTTCAACTTCACAGTTCTCAATTTTCCATTAAATTATAATGATCCTAGTTTTATTACTTGCAGTCCAGACCAGTGTATGTTATCTATACCCAGAAAAATGCCAGAGGCATATAGATGAATCAAATTTCTCATATTGGCAGGAATAAATATCCTAGAAATATCACAATGTACAGTTCAATATCTTCCCCCTTGTGTTGTTTCTTAGTAATTGCAAGCAATTGGAAAACAGGATTGACATTAAAAAAAAGAATGACTTGAGTATTTTAAAACTACATATAGTTTAACTTAGGTTGCAAAACTCTTATAATAAATTTTCCTAAACTTATTACAAGGCTTGTACTTGGTATTTATTCTCAATAGCAGACCAACAACGTGTTTGTTGCACAATTTCTACTCTTCAGAAAAATGCCTAGCCAAAGATGTTCAGGTTAGAATGTGTATTCTTTCTGTATTCTGTGTTATAAGTAGTATATGAAAGGAAGGAAAACTTTTTCTAATTTGTCTGCTCAGAGTAGAATTTTTTTCTAATTTGTCCAGAGAAGCAGTAAACACTAATAGTGAACTAGGTTAATAACAAATGGTTCCCAGCATCTTCATATTTGATAAGACAAGAACATCATTAAAAAGTATGATCCTAGTATAAAGAAATCACATTTTCCACGCTGATTGAATTAAAAAATAATTACCATTTAACATGCCCAGCAAATGATCAAAGAGCAGCAGGCTTTCAACTGTAAACTACCTGCTAGAAAGCTACCATTAGACATGGAAAGTGGATTCACATGAAGAAGTAAATTAAAAATATTACTGACAAGATGTAGTTGCTATAAAAGCATTTCTACAAAGAGAAAAATCCCTTGAAGCTTCACCGTTGCACTGTGTAATGAGCATTTATATTGGGAAAAATATAAAAGCATGCTAGAACCTCCAAAACCAAGTACCAGGAGAACATTTTAAATATAATGGGAATAGGAGTGTTATGATTTAAAATTCTCAAATATAATAAATAATAGCATAAACATGCAATGTAATAAGTTTACAGATATGCAATGGGTACAATTCACTATAGAATCTACCATTTACAGAGTATGATAACTAACAGATACAAATATATTGATGTTTTGGCATGAACAAAATAATTTTTCTTTCTAAATACATTTAATATAATATAGGTTACATTTTGTAGGTTTTTCTCCTATAACTTTTAGGAGTGAGATAGCACTGATGCATTTTATGGAAATTTTTTTAAGCAACTCAGCTGCATTCATATTTCTAGTGAAGGAAATTATTTAACCATTTCTTAGAGGACATCATTTTGGTTTAGCTGTGGAAGGAGATGATGTATAATTATCACTTTTATGTGGCATTAACAATCTTGTTAGCATATTACATTTTAATATTGCATTAATCTTCTAAAACAGATTTTAAAAACAACCATAATTTCCATATGGAAGATTTTGTAGTTCTAAATGCAGAAAATATTCACTTTAATCACATTCTGCAACAATACAATATTTTCAACTTTTTTGACATTTTTTTTTGAGACAGGGTTTCTCTGTAGCTTTGGAACCTGTCCTGGAACTAGCTCTTGTAGACTAGGCTGGCCTCAAACCCACAGAGATCCGCCTGCCTCTGTCTCCCGAGTGCTGAGATTAAAGGCTTGCACCACCACTGCCCGGCTACAACTTATTTTTTAAATACTTTTCTTCTCATTCTATCTAGAGACTTTGTAGCAGAGATTTGGGCAAATAATGCTTTAAATGAATAAGTACAGCTTTTAGTCTAGCTGGTCTTCCTATCAAAGAAAGGGATAAAAAGCTAATAAGTATTGTCTTGTTAATGACACATGAGGCATGATAGAAGAAATATTTTATTTTCAAATAAAATGATGAATGATATTGATAAAGAATTCAAAGTGAAAAGTTCATTAATTATAAAGTCCAGAAGACATAATAAAGTCTGATTGCATCTAGAAGAAATAGATACACTAGGAGAAGTTATTCATTATATTTGCAATACATATTTATTTTCATAGTATTAAATTTTCTCTAGGCATATGTAGCCCATTTAAGACAGCTTTAAATGTATTTTATGATAGCTGTACTAATGAATGAATTGAAGGTATAAAAAAATTATGGAGCAAGTAGAGAGTCACACCGAGTAAGGTAGTACAGGACCAGAAACTGAATTTCCAGAGCCTTTGGACAAGTGCAATCTGGATTTTATTCTCAGTGCAGTGTAATGGCATCATTGAATCCTGAGTTATTTGTTTATGTAGAACTACTCCTTTTTGTATCACCACATGCAGCTCAAAAAAACTTGAGTCTGCAATGTTAAAAGTATAAATTTCTTTGACACAAAGTATTATTTATTACTGAACACAATTAGTAAATATTTCACAACTGAATCTAAATACATATAATAAAAATTTAATGGCTAGCATTCTTGTACCTCTATAGATACTAACGATCAAATGTTTACTTCATTCCTTCATTTATTTCCTTTTGAAACATAACATGAAAAACTTAATCCCAATTTAGAAAACCCTGGATACAGAATGAAATCCCTATTGTCTATGCAGTACTTATACCTATTCCTTATTCACAGGTGATTAACTACCAACACAATATTCTATTATAATCCTTTGAATCTAAGCATCATTTCATTTCAAGATGCTGGAAAGCCAAATTTCACCATGTCATGATTTATGTATTTGATTCTTTAAAACTGGACAAGGAAATGCACAAACATTTCTTTCATCAAATTTCCTTTCTTATTTAAATCAAGTATTGCAATCTGTGCTACTTTAAAGTACGTTTATGTGAAAACAGCAACAGATTCTTTTGCCTTTGTGTTGTCATGAATTTTAAACATTTTCTTAGAAATAAGTGATCACATAAAATAAAGAAGTTCTTCATTACAGAATCCTAATGAATTCTAGTTGAGTAGTTCCTCATTCAGAATCCTAAGTGCCTGTGTATTTATTCACCTATAAATGCATTCAGTTTCACAATGTACTTTTCTCATAAGTGAAAATGAAAATTTTTGTTCAAATCCAAGTACTAGAAATCTAACCAACCACTTGAGGTGAGTAATATTACAAATCGTAGAAATTAACCTAATACTTCTACTTTCCTAAACCAGTATTCTAAATAAATACTTATTATAAATTTCTAAATAAACACTTATTCTTATATCCACAGGTAAGTTTAGTTCTCACCTCTAATCAAGAAAACCTGAAGACCACTATAGAAAGATACAACTTCTCAAAATGCAGAGAACAATTGAACATGGAGGATCCAGACATAATGGATACATCTATAACACAATTCCTACTGTGATACTGCAACAATACAGTCTGTCAAAATGATGATAACACTAATAGACATGCTAATTTGGAGGCAAGTAAATTCTTATTGACCCTACCTCTACACAGTGAACTATAGGCAAATAATGCATGATGATAGAGGGGGAATTAATATTCCTCAGGGATGAATCCTCAAATAGGTTATTGAATTTAAGTGGTCAACTCTTAAAACATAAGCAGATTCAATAATGACCAAAAAGAATGAGGCTTGAATTTGAGAGGGTGTTAAGGGGGACATTGACAATACTGAAGGAAAAGGATATGTAAAGTTATTGAAGAGGAAATTGAAGGGATTAAATGATACAGCTGTGTTTTAGTTACATTTTGTGAGTCAATTTACACCGAAGCCTAGGCTATTATATGATGTGTTAAAATTATTTCAAAATTTAGATTTGTACATTTCAAAACAAACTCTTATGCAGAGTAAGAAAAGATAACCCAATGAATGTACTTCTTTTAAATTTAGATAATTTCATATCTTTATTTTCCTCTTTGATTTTACTAAACAAAAATATAATACCTTGCCAGGTAGTGGTTGCTCATGACTTTAGCTCTAGCACTCAGAAGGTATATAAAGGCAGATCTATGAGTTCAAGACACATCTGGTCTACAGAGAAAGTTATAGGACACCAAAGACTACATAGAGAAACTCTGTCTTGGTAAACAACGAAACAATAAAAAACATGTGTGTGGTAGTGTGTGTAAAACGTAACCAACTTCACACACTTAATGGGTGTTGAAGCTGAATTCCTATATAGTTTGCCTAGTGCCAGTCAGTTCACATAATCACTATTCTATAAAGAAGCTGTGATTATTTCATAAAATAGTTATATACTTTATAGAACAATTTCTATAGCACCTCAAGTTAAGTCAATGACATCATGTAAAGATAGTTCAGAAATAATTCAAATTTCATACAAAGGAGCACATATTCATGACAAAGTATACTATGTATTTGATGCTGTCTTACTTGAATTAATGGCAACGGACTGTTTAAACAAAAGGCATACTCATTGTCTATTGTGACAAAACTATACCCTATATGATATGTGATCCATGAGAATTTTCTTTCACTAGTTGTGGAACATAAATTTGACTGTCTTTGTAAGACATGGAGGGTATGCATAAAAATATACAATATTTATGTACAATTATATGTATAATAGGTAATTGACAAACAAATCTGTTGCTATCTTTTGCATAGTATTTTATTACTTTAGTTTATCAACTAATATACTTAATGTGATCATTAGTATCATGATTTGCCCAAAAGGATGCCTCAGATGGCTAAAGGTTTTTGTTTATTTATTTCTTTGTTTGTTTGTGAATGTAGTAACAATAGTTTATTTAATTCTGCTTTAATTCTGTACTGGGTAAGAGTTAAAGTTTTAGAGTCAGAGTTACCTGGCCTCAAGTATTACCTCAAGAAAATGGTAAATTTGTGTACTCTGGCCAGTTGCTAAAACTCAATTTCATGACTGAGGGGAGTATTTTTTTAAAAAATGAAAATTAGTGGTAATTGCACTTTAAATGTCAAAGCGAAAGCATGAAACAATCCCACACCTGTTTGGCCTTATTATTAAAAGGGTTATTTATTTGAGGGGAAAAACTTACAGAACACCCGTAATAAAAAACCAGGAAAGGAGTTTACCTGGAACCAAAGTCTGAAGCAAAAGAGTGGGAGGAGGGCTTCTGCTGCTTTTAAAATAGAAGGAGACCACACCCCAGTGGGCTGGTATCTCAAAGGCTATTGGCTGAAGGAGCAGAAGAGCTCCCGCAGCACCTCCTCCTTTTGTTTAAGTAAGAGTGTTCTAAACCTACTACAAAATTATATACAATAAGAACACATATCCTATTCTAACTAGCTTGAGTCTTGTATAATAAATAACTTGGCCAAGTCATGAGAGGAAAGTAACTACATTTATCTAGTCTTCAACCACATCAAAGATCAGAGAAGGGAAATAATGTTACCTGAGTAATTAGGAAGTACAATCAAACAATTTCTAAACCATGCAACAAATCACAGAGACAACTGGCTACCTGCGCAATCACCCAAAGTCACGTTTGCAGCGTTGAAGCAACCAACTTTGGCTAAGGCCTAGAATAACTGTCAGATTATTTTTAAAGGCAAGAACTTTTCCAAAACAGTCTTACCCTGTCTTGGAAAGATTTGACTGTTCTGGCTATCCATTTCCAGATACTATGTATTTTTGTCAGTAGTTGAGGTATGGGCAGTTCCTTGCCCAGAGACATGTTTCTCCCAGAAAATTAGCATAAGCCCTTTGCTATGGTCATTGTCTTCCCATAACTTTTTTATTTCATCAGTAGTGAAAGGCACTATAATTTCAGCTGGGTCTATACTTGCTAGTTGACGAAGTCTCAGTTTACCTTTTATAACTAATTCAGAGAAATTTTCTACACAAGATTTAATTTTTACATGGTTTGTATGGTAAAAAGATCCATTCTAAAATAATATCTTCCCTCTGCATTAAATTTCCTGTAGGAGAAATTCTGGAAGGCAATAATATGACTAGAATATAGCTAAGATTTGGATTCACCCTATCAACATGTGCCTCCTGCAATTTTTCCTCAACCATTGTCAGTTCCTTTTCTGCTACAGCTGTTAATTCTCTGGGACTATTCAAATCTTTATCACCATCTAAGGTTTTGTTTAAATGAATTATTAGATCAGGTGTTATCCCAACAGCTGGTCGTAGACTGGAAACGTCTCCTAAAAATCTTTGAATGTCATTAAGAGTCCATAATCAGGCTCTCCTGATTTGTGCCTTTTGTGTCCTAATTTTCTGTAAAACTATTCTGTAACCTGGGTAATTAACAGAATCTCCTCTTTGAATCTTTTCAGGAAGTATTTGTAATCCCCATTTAGGCAAAACTATCTTTCCATCCTCAAACATTCTTTTAAAGTATCTATGTTTGAATCAGATAGCAAAATGTCATCCATGTAATGGTAAATTATAGACTTAGGGAATTGCTTACGTATTATTTCCAATGGCTAACTTACAAAGTATTGAGACAGACTGAGGCTATTGAGCATTTCCTGTGGTAGGATAGTCCACTGGCATCTCCTAGTAGGCTGAGAGTTATTATAAGTAGGCACTGTGAAGGGAAATTTTTCTCTATCCTTTTCTTGTAAAGGTATAGTGAATAATCCTTAAAATCAATAACTATAAGAGGCCATCCTTTGGGTAACAGAGAAGGCAGAGGAATTCCAGACTGTAGAGGGCCCATAGGTTGAATTACCTTGTTGATAGCCCTTAGATCTGTCACCATTCTCCTTTTACCAGATTTCTTTATTACAACAAATAACAGGAGAATTCCAAGGGCTAGTTGACTCCTCAATATGTCAAGCATCTAATTGCTCCCATAGCAATTGTTCTAAAGCCTGCAATTTATCTTCAGCTAGAAGCCATTGCTTAACCCATATTGGCTTCTCAGTTAGCCATTTTAAAGGTAGGGCTGTTGGTACCTCTAAAAGTTTGTTAGTTGCGTTATGTTCTTGTACAGACTGAATGGCTGGTGACCTTTGTACATAGTACCTTATTACATCCTTCCCAGAATTATGAGTTCCTGTGAATGCAGGAATGTTAATTTGGGTATTCCATTTCTGTAGCAGGTCATGGCCCCATAAATTTATTGCAATATCAGCTACATATGGCCTTAGATTTCCTCTTTGACCTTCTGGCCCAATACAGGCAACCCATCTTATGCTTTGTTTAACTCGAGATATGGTTCCAATTCCTAGTAATTGAACATCTGCCCCTTGAAGAGGCCAATTTTGATACCAAGATTCTGGAGTGATGATACTCACATCTGCTCCTGTGTCTATAAAGCCAATAATCACAATTCCATTTATACTCACTCTCAGCTTTGGTCTCTGATCATTTATAGAGGTTTGCCACAATATATGCTTCTTATTTCCTATTTTAATTTCTGACTTATCCTCCAAATTTGAGCCATTATTTAGAACCTTATGATATTGCACAGAAGGTTCTAGAGTTTTTTTAATTTTCCTGATGCGACATGTCCTCCATGGTTACAGGGAATGACTGGGCCACTTTTGTCTTTGGGGCCTTCAAGAGGCCCCTCAAAGAGTTTCCTGATGGTATTGGGTTGCCTTGTCTGTCTGTTGTTGATCTGCATTCTTTGGTTTAATGTCGTCCTTTACCACACCTCCTACATATACCTGAAGGCCGAGGTTTCCTATTCCTGCCATTCCCAGATGAAGTGTTATTCCTATGTATTCCTTGCCTGCAATCCCTTTTCAGGTGTCCTAATTTACCACAATTAAAACATTTGGCAGGTTGATGTCCCTTCATCCCTTTATAAATTGCTTCTCCTTCCCAAGATTCGTCATCGTAGTTAAAGGTCTGAAAATTCATGGTATGCTGTATCCATTCATCAATAGGTGTTGATCTAGACCATAAAGGCCCAATTATCTTTTTGCATTCTAAGTTTACATTTTCAAAAGCCAGTGATTCAAGAATTAGTCGTCTAACTTCTGGGTCTGTTACTTCTATGTTTAGAGCCTTAATTAATCTTTGCAAAAAGTCAGTATAGGGTTCTCCCTGTCCCTGTCTAACCCTGGTATATTCTATCCCAGGCATTTAAGGCTGCTTTGTGGCATAGGGACAATACTTCTTCATCATAAAGAGCTTGGACCTGTGGATCAGCATAAGCGCCTATACCAAGAATTTGATCCTGGGAAATCTCCACGCCTTTTGCCCTTCCTTGCTGTTCCATATGTTTGGATTCTTCTCTGAAATAAATTCCAAACATCAAGGAAGGTCCATCTTCTAACACCACTGATGCTAACTGGGAGAAATCATGGGGCATAGCCTTGACATTAGAAGCCCAAGTCCTTATCATTTCCTTAACAAATGTAGAGTGCAAACCATAAGTAATGACGGTGTGCTTAATTTCCTTCAGATCATTCAGTCCTATTGGCATCCATATACCTTCTTTGGCTCCCTTTGTGCCTTTAGAATTTGATGATTTGTCAGAATCAATTACAGTGCATGTCGCTAAAACCCTGGGTAAACCAGTTCTGACAGCTGGTGGTGGCATTGTATCCTGCCCTTGTATCTTTTCACCCAGTTCATCAGCTCCAATAATTTCCTCATTCATTTCAAATCCCTTAAGCATTGTCTCACATAATGCCTGAATCTCCTGACCTGCAAATATTTCTAATGATTTCCCTATGGTATTAATTTTCTGGTCCCCATTCAACACCTGGGATTTCAAGGTCTTAATCTTTCTTTTCAAAGATAACATCTCCTCCTTGAATTGCCCCCGGATATCGTGTAAGTTGCCATCCTGGAGGTATATTCTGTATGTTATCTTATCAAAACTCTGTAATAACTTCTGAACGTCAAATTCAACAGCCTGGACTCTCTCAGATAAATTCTTAGTATTCTTACATATGGAGTCAATTTTGCCTGTCATGGTATTAATCCTACCAATTAATGTCATATACTTCCATAATGATATAATATGGAAAAGAAAACTGAAACCTAATAACCAGTAAATTGAGGTATCTCCAAGGTCATAGAGGCTTTGTGTGATTTCAGCAAAAATTGCGGCTAGAGTCCCATTAAAAACGAAACCTGCCATTACCTGTTAACCAGCAGATGGTACAGTTTCCAAGTCACTACCAGAATCAATGGAACAGTGTCAGAATAGATCCTGTGGTACTCGAGAGGTTAGATGTACACAGAGGAAGAAAACCAGAGCCCAAGCACAAAGAACAAGAATCCAGGGAGCTTTCAGCAGCTGATAAACAGCACAGCTCACCCTGTGTACCTGCCCTGCTCCGACCCTATACAGGGGGTCATGATACAGCTGCTGTGAGAATGGCCTGCTTCTGCTGGGACAAAGGGTCACAGTGCAAATGCAAACGCTGTGGCAGGAATTTCAAACAGTGCTTCTGCCGGATATGGCAACGGCTTGTGCTCTGCCTCACTCTGCCCAGCACTCTGCTTCCAATGGGGGATTTAAAACCCACTCAGAAAAGATCAAGCCTGGTGGGCAGAGACTGTCTGGGCCCGTGGAACCCGGGAGGCATGAAGTTTTTAACTGCTCAATCCACGCACAGGCCACCGCTTGGGGAGGGATTGTGCCAAGCCGAGCTGGCGGCAGGAAGCCAAGCCGGCAGCAGGCAGCTGCCGGGGGATGGGGGTGTGAGGGTGGTTTCAAAACCAAACGTTGGGCTCCAGATGAAGTGCAAAAACAATCCCACACCAGTTTGGACATAATATTAAAAGAGTTATTTATTTGAGGGGTCAAAACTTACAGAACACCTGTCTTATACAACCAGGAAAGGAGTGTAGTAGCTGGAACTGGAGTCTGAAGCAAGAGAGCAAGAGGAGGGCTGCAGCTGCTTTTTAAAGAGAAGGAGACCACACCCAAATGGGCTGGTATCTCAAAGGCTATTGGCTGAAGGAGCAGAAGGAGCTCCTGCAGCAAAAGCAATAATATACATATAATTTTATGATTAATAAAGATTAAAGGAAGCCATGTTGATGAGAACCCACTATTGCCATTTCACTAAACCAGTGTAATCTCTTTTCTTGTTGCATTAATTTTTCATATATTGAAAATAGTTTTTTTTCTCACATAATATATCCTGCTTGTGGGTTCCCCTCCCTCTTCTCCTTCCAATTCTCTAACTTCCACTTCTTACCTTCTCTGCCATCTAAATCCACTCCTATTTCATCTAATTAGAAAACAAAGGGGCTGTTCTACTTTGTTTCCTTGATGTTGAGGAGTTTTGTTGTTTATTGTTATTTTTAGAAATAATTTAAAGTTGGGTTGGTAGGAATGGGGAGTGGATCTGTCTGGAAGGATGTGGGGGAGAGGAAGATGTAGTTGGTTTTCTTGTTTTGTAATCTTTTGGGGGCCTCCCACCCAGTCCCAAATAAATGCAATGAGACTTATTCTTTTTTTACTCTTTTTTATTGCTTTATAAATAATACCATTCAAAATTTCCACTTTCTCCCCTCCTCCTATTTCCCTCCTACTCCCCCACTCACCCCCCTCTCTCCTGCTCTAGTCCTAAGAAAGGGCAGGGTACCCTGCCCTGTGGGAAGTCCAACCCTCCCCCCTCCATTTAGGCCTAGGAAGGTGTGCATCTGAACAGACTAGGATCCCAAAATGCCAGTACATGCAGTAGAAACAAATCCCTGTGCCATTATCAATGGCTTCTCAGTCAGCCCCCATTGTTAGCCACATTCAGAGAATCCAGTTTGATCACAGGCTCGTTCAGTCCCAGTCCAGCTGGCCTTGGTGTGCTCCCATTAGATCAGGCACACTGTCTCAGTGGGTGAACCAACCCTCGCAGTACTGACTTCCTTGCTGATCTTCTCCCTCCTTCTGCTCTTCAACTGGATTGACTTATTCTTACTTATGAAGGCCTTGACTTCTTGCCTTAGCTTGTCTTATTTCTACTCAGCATTTCTAATTTAAATTATCACATTTCTGTTGAACTACATTTTGCTTCTGGCCTTTTTATCTTTCTTTATTCTATATATATAATTCTTTCCTACTTATCCTGTGGATGGTTGTGTGACTGGGTGGCTGGCACTTGGTATCCTTCTCTCCTTCTCCTTTTCTAACTCCTCCATCTTATAGATTTCACCTCCTATTTATTCTCTTGCCTAGTTATTGGCCATTCACATCTTTATTAGATCAATCAGCTGTTTTGACAGGCAAAGTAACACAGCTTTACAGAGTTAAACATTGTAACATAAAAGAAATCAACAAATCTTAAGATGTAACATGAGGGCCTGCTCGTTAGGGTTTATGTCCTGCCCGGTCCCCGCAGCCATTTAGTCCCGAAAAAAATCACACAGAGTCTACATTAGGTTATAAATTGATTGGCCCATTAGCTCTGGCTATGTATTAGTTCTTATAAGTTATATTAACCCATTATCCTTATCTATGTTAGGCACATGGCTCAGTAACTTTCTCAGTGGGGCAAGCCACATCCTGCTTCTTTGGTGGTCCAGGCAGGAGTGGGAAAGAACTTCCTTCTTCCCAGAATACTCCTGTTCTTCTGGCCCCACCTTTACTTCCTGTCTGGTTTTCCCACCTATACTTTCTGCCTGGCTAGTGGCCAATCAGCATTTATTTAAATCATGTTTGACAGAATACTGACAAGAGGGAGTAGTGGTGTGGGAGAATTGTCTGTATTCTGTCAATCATGTTTTAAATAAATGCTGATTGG